>JAMRYI010000463.1:0-129822 GCA_029231635.1 Ditylenchus weischeri | reverse complement strand
TTCTGAAGCTTTTGTTTTACAGCCCAATTTTCTGCAAATTTTGCAAACCTGTGTGAATATATTTTCGGAACCCTCAAAATTAATATCATAGCTTTCTTTTAAGCAAGCCCTAAGCCTAAGCACAAACAAATACCGTATTTATTCTGATAGAAACCTCCCCCACACTCCGATTCAAAATGCAATGCCAAGAACACGTTTTTGGAGGGGGGCCTATTAGAATAAATACGGCCTATTAGAAGTCGCTTCTGAAATTTTTTTGTTGTGCTCTAAATCGGAGGTTGTGGATTTTATCCTGGATTTTGGATGGATTTTTATGTTCAAGCACAATTTACTGTCATGTTTTGCAAACCCATGATAGATATCTTACCGGAACCCTCAAGTACAACATCTTTGGGTTTTTAAGAACAAACACGTATAAATGAAATTGCTTCAAGAAAGTTTTTGTTGCCATCCAAATTGGAAGTGGTGGATTTTCGCCTGGATTTTTATTACTCACTCTGACTTGAACCGCCTGGATAATAACCGAACCACCAAGATAGCACCTGAACAAGCAGTATGGTACCCAAACCACTTGTAGGGAATTTTAACCGCGCGAGTGTACCCCAACTACCTGGACGGTGCCTGAACGGATGGTACTTCAGCCACTCAGTGCCCGGACCGGACTGCCTGGAACGCAACCAGGCGCCTGTAAGGCCAATCCACCTTGTTTACAGTAAATGGTTGTTGTAAAATACGGTCTTCAAAATATGCCAACCCAGACCTTGATCTAAAGATTCTAACAAAGATTGGCACATTTTCGCCTTTTTGTTTGAAACAAATAAAGGTGAGCACTTTCACATAGACTTCTTATTCAAATGTGGCCACTTTTAGGACAGTATATGTTGGAAAAACTCAAACGTGTTTCCTAAAGTACGTAACAGTGGCGGTAGAAATAAGCTTTACCTTTACCGTTACGGAAGGAAGCTCGAGCTGTGCTGGAAAAGCAAGGTTGTGGTTTGACGATGAACTGACCAGCGACTACTTGGACAGAATCTTCGGCCGGTCTGGGACTCCTTCCGCTGTCATCTGTCTGAAGCGACGAAGAAGAAGCTACGGGAAATCGAATTGCGATTGTTCCAGGCGATGTACGAAATTTATACAGGTTTGTGGTTTCCTTTTTTTATTTGCTGCACATCTTCTGTTTAAGCGCCGGATGTCTCATGGAATGCCACATTCGCAAGAGCTACGACCGATGGATGGCCAACAACGCACAGAAGGAATTTACGTCTGGTGGCAATCCGAAAGCTCCGCCGATGGATGCCTACCTGCAATGGATCGTGGATGCGTGGGATCTCTTCCGGCTGATGCTATTACTAAATCACTCAAGGGTTTGTCTATTGCTTTCTTTACTTATCAGAACTTCTCCTCTTCAGACTGTGGAATAACGATCTGCCACGACGGAAGCGGGACGACCAAGTGCACTGCTTCAAGGAGCATGGACCAATTCCAGAAGGGCAGTTCGAGCTTATGGAGGCACGCTATGCAAAGAAGCAACTGGCTGCAGTGGAAGAAGATGCCGGGAAAACGACGAAAATGGATACTTGAGCGATGAATCATTGCATTTGAAAATTATGATTTTAATATTGTTAACCCAGAGTTCCACGTTATTTGATTGATTGTAGATTTTATGTTGTTATAAATTTTATTTACTTTACGGAGCTATTGCTTAAATTTTCTTTGAATTTTTGAAATGTTATGATGTATTGAGATATTGAATAAATTTGGTAGGTTTCCTAACGACACATGAAAAATTTCGGCGGCCTTCGGCACCGAGATGTTGGAAAATAAAGCTCATGCTCCAATTAAAACCCATGCTCTAATATAAGCCCACCCTGGGGCGAGGTCTAAAAATATAAGCCCATGGGCTTCAATTAGAGGAAATACGGTACTCATATCATAGTATAGCAGCAAAATACTTTATTTTTCTGATTCAATGCGAAATCTAATGTAAACATATTAAGTGTTTTACGAAATTCTTCTTCAGGAATTCTAGAAAAGAAAATTTGAACTATTGAATTTCGCATTACAGCTCCTGTGTTCCACTCATGAAAAGGCTCAAAAACATCTGGCCAAATGAAACGGGAAAACACGGAATGAGATGACTTCCAAAGTCAATTAACTCATTAAAAATAAAAAAGCAAAATTTCAGAAATTAGGCAATCTTTATAGTGATGCTGACTGTAAAATCGAGTCTAGCACCCCAATTTATCTTAAGTGAGGTCTTTCCACATTTGGCTAAAAGATTATAGCTAGAGGTAAAAATTTTACCCTGGTCGGGAGCAGGGTAAAAATTTCATGATACCTCCCCCTTGTGGTTTTTACCGTTACCTTACCATTACCCTAGCTATAGGTAAATAGTTAATGCTGGTCAAGGTAATCGTAAAGGTAACGGTAAAAGCTAGAGGTAACGGTAAATAGTTAATACCACTAGAGTTAATTTTATGTAAGAAATATAAGAGTTAAAAAAATCAGGGAACCCAAGCAGGCTTACTCCTGTCTTATATCCTTCCTCCCCGTATTACTTTTCCTTAGAGCTGCCTCTCAGTATCCCTACCTTCACCCAAAATCACGGGTAAGGGCCAACCCTACTTCCAATTCAAAATGTCAGAATTGCGCACTTTAGGTCAAAATCAGCCCACTTGGGAGCCGTAGGATGAATAAATATTTTGGGAACCATTTTTGAAGTCACTGAACTAAATAATTTAGATAAAAATGTTCTATACAATTACGATCTGCTAACTTGAGAAGCAATGGGAACACTGAAAAACTACAAAGTGACTAAAAATCATGATTCTGCACAAAATTTAGCATGAGATGAGCAAAATAAATATTAAATTTTGTATTTCGCAAATTTAGTGCTATTATTCATTTTGATCTACTTTATTTTTAACGAGAAGATTATAGGTGGTGGAAGATTGTGGGCGCTACTACAGTCACTTATTGGCTGAAATACGTTTCCACAAGAAAATTTAGGCTCACCATGATCCTAAGTTTATAAATTCACGAATGCTAATAAAATTCTATTTATTCACATTAAGATTAGATTCTAGTTAAACTTCTTGGCTTTGAGTTCCATCCACAAGTAGGCCCTGCGAAAAACACCATTTTAAAACTTGAAAGCCTGTTTCTGCTAATTGGTGCGTGTTCAGAACTTCGTGCTGAGAAGATAGGGGAAAAATTCTCTGAAAAAGTGCTCTTATCATGGAACTTTCAAGGGTTGATTGTATTGAATCGAGCACCTTCGCATTGTTTAAGTTATTTGATTGTATTTTTTAAACGAGAACAATTTCGCGGAGCTGAAACATCTATCTGTTGCAGAATTTAACGAGCTTTCAAATAAATACAAGGTTGCTTGATGAGTAACCGTATAACATGCAAAATATTAGCACTTTTGAAAATTTTGAACTGAAAATTCAGTTCATTCTTTTACGCATCAAAAAATTACTGATATCACCGTTTATTTTGAAGCATTTGACTGCAACAGAAAGCGCAGAAACTGCATATTATTTTGATACCAAAACGAGGCAGCAAGTCATAAGATAAAGTAGTCCAAATATCAACAAATTCGTTGGTGTTAGGCTTCCATGATAAGAGCACTTTTTCAGAGAATTTTTTCCCCTATCTTTCTCAGCACGAAGTTCTGAACAAAACGCACCAATAGCACAAACCGGCTTTTAACTGTTAATTAATAATTTAAGGCAAACCAGTCCTACCGTAAATTGACATCCTGAATATGTCTGTCAATTTGTTTGCGAATCAGTTCCAGTTGCTGTTCAGCGCTGAGAGAATTGTGGGCTGACCTGTTTATAGAGTATTTCATAACATCCTCTGCATACTGAACCCATCTAAAGTTTTGAATTAAATATCAGAAAATCGACCATGCACATATTCCATGCACAACTACAGGCTAAAAGTCTAGTTTGAATGCTAATGCCAAGTCTATTACAAGCCAATGCTGTATCAATGCCAACAAATATTCACAATCCTGGCAAAAACCCCTGCCTTCTCAGCACTCGTAAGCATATGTATGACGCTTACATATACGACATGTACGATAAAAGAGACTTACACACAGTTAGGACACCCTAAATTAGAATTTTCAGTCCAGAGTTAATGGGCACAAAACTCAAAAAGTGACCAGAAGCACAGCAAGTTGAAGGATCAGGCGCTTCAGGAAATTTAATCAGATCAGTGGCATCTGCATTGGTCGACAAGTGTTGATCAGTAGGCTCAAACGGTCCATTGCCCTCAATGAAGTGCGCAGGTGAAGACGTGTGCAAAGGCTGACCAATTTCTGTTTGTTTGCGGAGAACACCTCTATTTCTGCTGATTTGACGGTGAGCTCGCAGGAGGGCTATTAGCATTGGCAGTCAATTTGATCAACTAAAAGGAACAAAAAATTAGATAAACTCTACTATATTATGTGGCTCTACCCGTTTACCGCCAAAACTTTTTTAAATTAAACTGTTTTTGGAATTATCCTGTTTTCGCCCAAAATCCTTTTTGCCATAACCTGTCGGGCACCATTATTTTTATTTATTTAATTGGTTAGATACATGGCTACTTACGGCGAAAAATTGTTTTGGTTTTTACTGTTACGTATATAAACGGTTTTATCTGTAGTAAAAGCAAAGATCTAATCGCTCCCAAAATTATAATTTGCAACTAATTTTATATATAACAATTCTTGACGAAAGACACTTTTGATAAGTATTTGTACCATAAATAATTTAAAGACAGAACGCGTTATGGCGAAAAGGATTTTTCCAGGATATTAATTTAATTTAAAGTTTAACGAAGAAATATTATTTGAGATATACACGGATAGTCAAAAACACAGACATTCTCTGAAAAAAAACAATTTAAATTAATTTTTAAAAGCAATTTTCGAATTAACTAGAGATGGAAAAAGACGTGCGGGCGGGATAATGGGACTGGATTTTCAGGCAAAATTTTGCGGGACGGGATTGCAGGGTTCCAAAAATTTCGGGCAGGATCCCGCATCCTCACCTACGTGGGATTTTCTTGATTTGCGGAAAACATACAACATATAATATTTATTGACATATCCACCCATATACAACTACCAACGAGCAAATTAATAACGATAATTGAGAATAGGAAAAGCTTTGTTCAGAAAGATCAACATTTCGGCGTTTTCTGCTTTCAAGTTGCTTCTCCTGTAGTCGTACACATCTCTGGCCACGGAGAATACCTTACTCGGTTGGCTGGTAGCAGTAGGAGAGAGAAATCGACGCGCAAGCTTGCCCATATTTGGATAGTTCATCTCATTTGCCTAAAGAGAAGAACAAAGAATTTAATCATATTTATTTGATCAGTCTACCTTCCAAAACTGCAGAGGATCCTCATCTGGATGGAGACACTTCAATTTGTTGTAGGCGTCCATCTCCATAATAGCATTGTTTGCAGAAGGTTCTTTATTACCGGCATAATCAGTGAACAAATGGCTGTGGAGATCGAAAAACGAAGTAGAACGCTTTGGCAAAGGTGAATAAAGCTCTGAAATAATCATATGTATCGATTGATCTGCTTGTGTAATGTGTATACCTTCTTCCTCCATTGAACTATCGGCTGTTTGAGCACACTCTTGTTTGATGCACACTCTTGTTTTAAGCGCGGATCCAGGAACATTGCAAGACCATGTATCCTAAAATCAAAGTGTGTAAATAAGCCAATTTCATAGAATTTTTGATATACTTCTCATATTCGACATAAAATTTCTCCGTCAACAAACCAAGGAAGACTAGCTCGATTGATTGCAACTCATTATCAGCAACGGCATACACATCAGCAGTGAGCTCGAGCGATTAGAAACTGGATAGAAAGCGGCTCATCGGCTCGGCACATTTGTTTTGAGGCTGACTCGAAAGGCTCTAAGAGTCTCACCATCTTATTGTTTGCCCACTCCTCTTTCTCCAGATTAAGCTCGGTCGAAAATACTTGCACCTTGTGGAACCAATCTTGACAAAAGATCCATCGAGTTTTTGCGACGCTTTGTTCTTTCGACTTCCCTGAGCTTATTGCAAATGCTTCGTGAGTCCTGGCATGTGTAAAGAGCCCTTTTGTACTTCGATCGGTCATCTGAATTGTTCGCTCGCACGCACCACTTTGCTTCAGTTGCCGACAACTTTTTGAAAAGTCCGATTTTCCATATTGCACTCATCTAAAAACAAGCAATAAATACCGTTTTTTCTGTAGTAAGTCCCCCGGGGAGTCATTGTTCAACCCTTGAAAAATCTGAAAATCTTCGATTTTGAGATTTTAGTGTTCAACCGAAATCTAAAGTGGAATCACTAAGATCGTGGTGATTAAGAAAACGCAAAAAACAGATTTGCAAAGTTTTTCTTTAGGTTGAATATCGGGTCGATACGGGAAGTTATTAGAGAGGGGGACTTAATAGAGAAAATTTAATAGAAAAACGTTCCATTTTAACAAAAATTTGCTGTAAAAAAAACAAAATGGCATGCGGGATTGAGTCGAAAAACGGGACGGGATTGCGGGACGGGATTTTAGCCGAAAATCGTGCGGGACGGGACGGTCCACGCCCCGTCCCTTTCCTTCTCTAAATTAACTCGTATTTTATCTACTCATCTGCAATGTTTTTTATAGAAAATGATATTTACAGTGTGTTTGAGACCCAATAACAACATTGGTACAGTCAAACTTCGACAAACCGACACTCCGATTAACCGACACCCTCGTTAAACCGATACCCTGAACCTAATTTGGTTGGATTTAACTAAATTTCAGTCAAACAACACCCTGATAAACCGACACTCTTTAAACCGACACTTTTAGCCAGCACACACAAAGAAAATCATCCTCGATAAACCGACACCTCTGCAATTTCGGACCAAATATAGATAATTTTCAGTCAAAATTGTCTTATGTTTTCAGTTTAATCGATTCAAAAGTTTGAAAAAAGTGTCAAATATATATGTATATGAATTCTATTTTATTATTGAAAACTTCGGTACTCTGGAATTGAACTTAAAAGCCTCTTTAAACCGACACCTCGTAAACCGACACCTTAGGCACGGTTCCCAGAGGTTTCGGTTTATCGAGGTTTGACTGTATAGTGAAGAGTGTAATCTATCTAAGCACAAAGCCTCTTCTCAAACCCAGCAACAGGTAGAAGTAGTAAATAGTTTTCCAGAACATGGAAAACTATATTATATATATATATAGTGTAAAATGCCCCAAAGGCCACCTACTGCTGAGGGCGGGAGGCAAATTTTTTGACAAAATTCAATTTTTTTTATTCACAAAGTGTTTAGAAATGCTTCTCGTATCTTGTTGAGCAGAAAAAATGAGTTTGGAAGTGGTTTTGGGTCACTTTTTATAAATCCGACTATGGGGGGGGGATCGTAGAAGTTCCAACTTTTGCATGCGAGCATTTTTTGTTTCTTTATATGAATATGAAGTTGTAACTTCTTTCCAAACTATAAATTTATGAAATGTGAACGAATTTAGCTTACATTTTCTACACATAGAAAGGTATTCGTCTACGATTTCCTGAGTCTCCTGATCAGTGCTCGGAAGTTGTACTCGTACTTCATACTCGTACTCGTATCGTACTCGTACTACGAGTACGAGTATGAAGTACGAGACCAAATAATAAGAGGTACGAGGTACAACTACGAGTACGAGAGCAAAAAAATTAAGGTTCGAAGTACGAGTACGACCAAATTCAAAAATTCCGAGCACTGCTTAAAAGCAATCAACTTTAAAATAAAATAAAAAAGCATTTATTATGTATACGTAGCTTTTAGCGCCATAATTTATGTGGTCTTGCTTGATTTTGCGTAATACTGAGAAATTGAATATTTGAAAAATTCGCAGATTTTTGTCTTATTTTTGTGCCATAATTTATGTCTTTAATAAAGGCCTTCACACCTATCTTGTGCAGAATTAAACGGGCTATCGAATATATAAATTGTTTTTTACGGTCCAGTCCACACAGCGGTTTTATGAGGCAAAATATAAAAAATGTCCGATTTTGCAAAGCATAACTTTTTAAGTTTTACGGGTCTAGTCTCTAAAAAATTTGTCACATGTAGGCAAGTAATATGTCATTTTGAAGCCCTGGATCTGGGCTATCTCCTACACAAGATCTCTTTTTGGTAGATTAAAAGTGGGTTTTCCAGCCTTGTAAAATTTTCGTTGCGGGACAAACATGAAAAATTTTGAATTGCATTTTTGACAAGGAAAAACGCCGTTTTAGGCAAAACGAACGGCGAAATCGGATTCAGCGTATCCAAATTACCCCGAATATACATTTGTCCCGGTCGGTTTTGTGATAGTTAAAACTTTGAATCTGAAAATTCCAGGTATTCAGGAGCCCTGAATATTTTAGTGATCGCCTGACAATTTCTTACTTTTAAATCAAGTGCAGAGTATGAAAACAGTTAAGCGAGCACTACTATATCTTATACTATTATTATTTTTTCTGTGTAGAATATTAGAGTGTGTCGGATATGAGGTAAATTTGGGTATCTGTAAAACCTTGAACCTGAATCTGAAAATTCCAGGTATTCAGGAACCTTGAATAATTTAGTGCTCGCCTAACATTTTCTTAGTTACTTATCGAGTGTAGAGCACAAAAAAGTTCAAGCGAGTACTACTATATCGCTGACGTAGTCCTTGAAGTAATTGGTACTTTGTCACCACAGGAAAGCTTTTATTATATTTTTCAGGCTGTTTTCGTGCAATAAAATTTGGTTTTTTTTGGTTTTTTGTCGGCCATGAAACCCCTCGGTTGGTCTGTGTGTGGACAATTGATGCTTCGAATTTGTTTGAAATGTGTTTTTGTTTGTGTTGTGGGTCAAATTTTTAAATGTGCTAAGAGAGTAAGCAAGTGAGTCAGAAGAGTGAGTATATGAACCAGGAGAGTGGGTAGGGATACCAGAACATATTAATTGCATTAAGCAGCGTGGCCGCGAGCGGGGGCCCGCCGCAAGCGACCCACCCACTTGGGGCTTGGACTTGATGTGTTAGAGATGCACGCACTCACTTACCTTAGACATGATTCCGTGAAGTATACTTGATCACAAAAGGCATTAAGAGTCTGTTTTTGCCTAGCTGCAGTTGCCAAAACATGGTAGAATATCATTTTATGGGTATCCAGGTACCCTCAAAATAAAAACCGAAAAATTGGTTTCATGGTTTTGACCAAAATTATGTCAATTTTTTGCTTGGAAATGATCTTCCTAATAATTTTTTTCGGGGTTTCTTTCCATTTAAAGCCAAGCTGGATCCACTTCTTGATCGCCTTTACCCTCGGATTCCATAGCTGTTTTAGTTGGCCCTCTACCAAAAAAGGTAAACACAACATCAAAAGAGAACTGTAAAGAGAAAAAGAAGATTGAATTTGAAAAGAAATGACCAAAAATGTTTATAAAATGCGTTTATTTGCACTTTACACTAAAGCCAAGCCGCTCTACATTGCACTCATTGAGGACGCACTCCTTTACAGTCAAGATTTCATTTTCATCAAAATAAAAAAGTTTAAAAGACTGCATAAGGCCGATCCTCGCGAAACTTTTTTGACAAAAATTTAAAAAACCAAAAGCACCATCGTGTTCAGCGTGAAATTCTGAGTCCAACTAAGCAAAAGTGGCGCTCGGTCTTTCGAGTGTTATGTAATACGTTTTTAAGTCAAACTTAAGGATTTTTTAATTTTCCGTAAAAAGTTTTCAAAAAGCTAAAATGAACGGCGTGAAAAGCCATGCATTTGAGCGGTCTCCTTCCAAAAAAACTATATTTTAAATTTGTTCCAAGCATTATACATCTACTGGCAATGCAATTTTCTTATACAAACAAAAGGACACAGTTTTTATACAAAAGATTTTATGCAAATACAAACCCCATTAATAAGTATTAAATGTCAAAGTTAACTGTTCTAATAATACTTTTTGTTCATCAAAAATTACTCATATAAGCGCATAAAGCAGTCAAATCAACAATTAAAAAAAACGTCAGTAAACTGTCATCAACATAATAATAATAATATTGTAAATCTAGGTGGTGCGGTTTATGTCAAATGTCAAACAAATAAGAAGTTGAGTTAGTCATTAGTTAAGTTTTTTTAACAAGAACAGCCGGAAAGTGATAAGAAGGTAGTAAGTATACCTTTTTTCGGCAAATAATACAACAGACAATTGGCTACAAAAGTGCATAGTGGTATTTATGGTGGGCAACGGCAAGGTGGAAAATTAGGTAGGTGATCATGGGCTCAACAAAACCACTACAGTCAAACCTCGATATAGTGGCCCCCACCTCAAGTTCGTTCCCGCCTTGGGTCCGACACTTTTTTCACCCTGATTTTCGAAGTTTTTTACCGCTTCTGTTTTGACAGTCTGGTCCCAAATATCGTGAAGATTCCGATTTTCCCAGTCGTTTTTCAAAAACTGAATAATTTTTCCATTTGAAAATGAAAACCTCGATATAGTGGCCCTTTAATTTTTAAATAGGGGCCACTGTATCGGATTTTCAAATGAAAAATTCATTAATATCAGGGCGAAGCTTCAGTCAGGGTGATGTCGAATGGGGGGTAGTACGTCCTCTACGAAGGTTTACTAATTCAACACCTAATTGCGTAATGGTGTAATTGATCGATGTTTTTGTGAATGTAATTACAGCGTATTTACAATTTTGCGAGATAAATCCAAATACAGTCGACTCTCTATATAACATAACTCTACATAACATAAAACTCCTTATAACATAATACTGGAAACGATTTGGTTGGTCGCCCCTAAATTAAGCCAAATCGACTCTCTATATAACATAATTCTACATAACATAAAACTCCTTATAACATAAGTTTTTCTCGACCCCCAGCCCATAGATTGCCTCTCTATATAACATAATCTCCTAAAATGTCGAATAAATCGAACGTTGAATTTGTTTTGTTTTGAGAAGAAATTTATGCATTGTTTTGGTGACCACAATTCATAATATTTCAATTACTTTTGTTTGATGCTGTTGTGTAACTTGTTTTGTTCCAGCATCGATATGAACACTTCAAGCAAGAAGCGTCGCGTCATTTCTCTGAATGTGAAGAAGCAAATCGTCGACGCTTCGACGAATTCAAATCTGCCCGAACTCAGCAAGCAATTTGCGCTGCCGGTGCCAACAGTTCAGTCAATTCTAAAGAACAAAGCGGCCATTCTCAGCGCAGTTGAAAAGGGCGGAGATGCAAAACGTGCGCGTCTTAAGCTGGTCAAGAGCGAGGATTTGGAAGAAGCTCTTCTGCTGTGGTTCAAGGACGCCAGAAGCAAAAATGAGCAAATGTCGGGCGACATCCTCAAGGTATGTTTTGGGTTCTTTTTTTTAAGCACGGTTTTCTTGTTTGAGACAAAAGCGATGGACTTGGCTAAGGTTCTCGGCGTCGTTGACTTCAAGGCAAGCGAAGGTTGGCTAAGCAAGTTCAAGCAAAGGCACTCGATCTTTTCAAAAGGAATCAAGGAGAAGCGGCAGAAATCGACTTGGAGGCACTCGGCAATTGGCAGCAAGAAGTCCTGCGCGAAGCAATCTCACACTTCTCGGCCGACGACGTCTTCAACGCAGATGAAACAGGTCTCTTCTGGCAGCTACTGCCTAACAAAACATTGGCATTTAAGGGTGGGTTTTGAGAATTTGTTGATTTACTGGTGAACATTGCGTTTTCAGGAGAGCGGTGCACGTCGGGAAAGAAAAGCAAAGAGCGCATCACAGTCCTTGTTGGGAGCAACATGAGCGGAACAGAGAAACTGCCCCTTCTGGTGATCGGCAAGTCAGCAAAGCCTCGTGCGTTCAAGAACAAGGAAGTTCCGCTCGACTACAAGGCCAATTGCAAAGCGTGGATGACTGGTAATATTGCTTTGTGCTTTGCATGGTTGAGGATTTAAGGATTTTCAGCAGATTTGTTCGAGGAGTGGCTAAAGCAATGGGATCGAAAACTGAAGCGTGAAGGAAGGCAGGTTCTGCTCTTTTAGACAACTTTTCCGGCCATTCGAAGATCCAGCTGGAGCAAATCACGATCAAGTTCCTACCACCAAATACGACTGCCGCATCACAGGTTCATTTTGGACGATTTACAGTGGATAAACATTCTTTTTAGCCGATGGATCAGGGATCATTCAGAACTTGAAGGTCCACTATCGTCGCTTTCTCCTACGTGAAAGGATCGCTGCTTTCGATGCGAAGGCCGAATTCAAGATGGACCTTTTCAAAGCTGTTCAGTTCCTGCGAAGATCTTGGTCAGATGTCAAGCAGGAAACGCTGGCCAATTGCTTCAGGAAGGCCGGATTTGTAAAAAACGTGGAGGTTGGTTTTCATTCACTAGAGATAAACATAATTATTGGATTTAGGCTGCGGAACCAACACTCGAAGACCGAATCGATGCGGATGTCCAACCTATGGGAGAAGAGCAAATTATGGGAGAAGAGCAAATTTGTGGTCCAATCAACGAGCTAAACACTTTGTGGGCCGAAATGGAAGCAATGAAGCTTGTGGAAGGAGATCTAGACGACTATTTGGCGGTGGACGATCAGCTGGCGACCGGTGGAACACGCACTCTGGCAGAAATTGTGGCGGACGTTTCAAAAGCAAATGCGGAAGAGCCGGAAGCGAGAAGGTAATGCTTGATTATTTCGCTTTTATTGGTTTTCGTTTCAGTGACACTGAAGTGATGGAAGTCGAAGAAGAGTCAGTGCCACCAGTTACCAGAGGAGAAGCAACCGCTGCACTCAAGATCTTACAGCGATACGTGGATGAGAACACCAGGGATTTAGCCATACTCCATCTTACCGACCTACTCGACGATTTCCTAGCTCAAGAACGCTTGAAGAAAATGAAACAAAAAAACCTCTTAGATTATTTTACTGTTAACCACTGATCGTTTGTTTGAATATTGAATGTTATTGTTGGTTAATAAAGCTATTTTGTGAGAAACTCTATATAACATAATTGTTGAAGAGTTTTAGAATGAAAAACTCTACTTAACATAAAACTCTATATAACATAACCTCTACATAACATAACTTTTTGGCCGGTCCCTTGAGTTATGTTATATAGAGAGTAGACTGTACTCCAAAAGGGCAAAAGCACAAAGTAAACAATTCTAGTAATTATGAACAAAAATGTTGAAACTGAAATAACTGTAGCTAACAATTCAGCTATTAGTCTACCACTTCATGCATCACTTTTTGGGTTTTTTATTAGGGTAGCAAGCAGGCGGCTATCCCACCGAATACCCGTATGCCCAGATTTTTTTTGGCAAAATTACACAGACCTTATACTCGAATCTGAAATAATCCGGGTATCCGAGACGCGGATTGGACCAAACTGTTCGACCGCGTGCTACCCTACTTTTGATGTTCAAAGGTCGATGGCTAGCCGGGCTATAGTACCACCTCCCCCCACCCATCAGGATTTTTTAATGAGGATTAGTCCAATCCACACCCCCCCCCTCTCTAGTCAGAAAATTTTTCACGATCCTGGGTTCGCCTATGAGTAAGAGATCCCTCAAATATAATCATAAAAAACGGTAGTGGTTGTGAGCAACAAGATCTTATAGTAAAAGTGCCGCCTGAAATGTGCTGCTAAATCAAGTTTTGACCATAGCCCATAAAATCCTGTATTTCACACCCACTCAACTACTGGAATACAAAATCCATTCCAGAACTCAACAAATTCCAATCAATTTTATTCCCTTGGCATTGCCGTAGTGGTCAGAGAGTCGCTGGCCATCAGTTGGACCAATCTCTTGACGGGGGATTGAGATCTCTTTTCTGGTTCCATTTTTGGGTCTTCCACCGTTTCATTGCTTCTAGTAGAATACTTGACTGTGGTGGGGGATCTGTAGTCAGGCTGTGAGCCCATCCTATAGTTGACTGCTCCACCCATGCTGGTTTTTAGGGGGCTGGAGAGGGGCTCAGTTGGAGAGACCAGGTTAGGACGACCACCGGCTTTGGATGCTGATCCATTGCTACTTCTAGTGTTGTTGATAGGCAAGTGGATCGTCGTGGAGTGGACAGCAGATCCATTAGCTATTGCTGAACTCAGTGACTTGTCCTGACCATATAAGGCAGTGTAGGAAGGGGGTGTGGGATGGCTGCACACACTGATGTTACTAGGTCTCACTGCTGGAGTGCTGCGAGTGGGCTGGTTGGATTGTAAGGTTGGAATTGGAGGGGTTAGGTTGGAGGCGGAGATAGGTGGTGCAGGAGCCATGGCAATACGGATTCTATCACTTCTGAATAAAACAATATTTTCTATATTGTTCTTTTAATTTTTGAAAAGTTTTGGAATTATTTATTTTTTGCATTATTTGTCAGCTTCCTCACAAGCTATCAAACTCTATTAAATGATTTTAGAAGTGTAACATTCTTAGGGGTTTCAATGAAATAACTCTTGCTTTTGTACACCAGCAATCTGTGGGCATGTAAAAGTGCACAACACTTTTTTCTGCCTAAATTACTTTTTTCACCTACTTTTATAGACATTTTTCTTTTAATTTTTGTCATAATTTTTTAAAACTTTCATCATATTTATGTAGCCGACGATCTCAGCTTTTTAACAAGCTATTAAACTTTATTGAATAAATTCCGAGATACATGAAGTAACTGTTATTTCTCTGTTATTTTTTCAAACACCTAAATATTTACATTTCTGAAATCATTCAATAGTGCTTGGTAGCTCATTGGAAGGCACGGCGAGAATTCCGCGGGAAAAAATTCCACGGAGGATAATTCCGCGGAAGTTTAATTTTTGACGTCCCTGCGAGGCAAAAACCAAATTCTGACGCTGGATTCATGTTTCATGATTCCACATTCACCTACGTCAAATTTGAACTTATTGTTTGATTTTGAATTCCTTTCGGGACAAAAAACATTTGAAAAAAATTCAGTATCTTAAATTTGACTTCGAGCTTAATATACAAAGGCACCTGAGTATGCAATCGAGGCTCGATTATCGAGCATGCTGAACACGAATCTGGTGTCACAGTTTGGTTTTCACCTAGCAGGGAAGTCGAAAATGGAATTCTCCCCGTGCCCATTGGAAAGCTAAATCCTGCGCTGCACGATAATGTATAAAAAGAAAAGTCCCAGGAAACGTGATGTAAATCGCACACTAAAGCATCACTTTTTCCGCTACTGTACAGAATAATTTGCCAGCCAAAAGATTTTGACTTCTAAATTACACAACTCCACTGTAAATAACTCACTTAGCAGCTATAGCAGCATAATTGTCGTTCAAGCCCACATTCAAGCCCAGAGCTGTCACCGCCGAACCTGACGACCTTCTCGATCCGGAAGCTGAGGAGCCAGCGACAGGACATAAATCTGGAGACACCTGAGCTTTAGTAGGTCCACTGCTCACTCCAACCACTCCATTTCTACTGCTTCCCACAGCTTCTGCACTCATGTTATGTGCCAGGACCGCTCCAGGGCTCAAAACCTGTGATCCATCCCTGTCCTGAATTCCATCGGTAAATTTATTTTCTTTCAGATCCAGATCTAGCCCCGATTTTCCGTTCAAAATCGGTGAGGAGCCGTTCTCCGAGGACTGGGAAGAGTAGCAATATGTAGGATTCACCCCACTGCCTGATGTTTTTACAAGAGTAGCAGTCACAGAGGGCGGCAGACGATTGCTATATGCCGAGGTATTCATCAGACTGGGCATGGGATGCTGCTGGTAGTTGGCCAGAAGTCCAGTTCCGTTTGGCAGTGGACGGGGATGCTGAAACTCCAGCTCGTCCAGGGTCTTTTGGAGGGCTGTGTAGTCAAATAGTTCAGAGGAGAAGGTGCCATTAGCGGCCTCGCCACTTGTAGCACTACTGCCTCCATTGTTTATAAGGCCGCCAAAGTATTCGTCGGTGTCGTCCACATAGAGCTCTATTTCAGTGTTGTCAGTGGTATTGCTGATTGGGTCGTACTTTTGGTAGCGAGGTCCTATGGCTTTGCTAGAAAAGATGGCGTCTGAGTGAACAATCAGGTTTTTCACCACTTCGTTGACGTAGTTTTGGTAGTAGACCTGAATAGTGAAATTTAAATTGTTTAGATGAGGTTTTTAGATTTAGAAAGTGATATTTCGGATTTTTGTCCGGTATCCCGAAAAAACTTTGAATACGTAAA
The DNA here is from genome assembly GCA_029231635.1 of Ditylenchus weischeri. NCBI lineage: Eukaryota > Metazoa > Nematoda > Chromadorea > Rhabditida > Anguinidae > Ditylenchus > Ditylenchus weischeri. The sequence continues at coordinate 113,641 of JAMRYI010000463.1, read as the reverse complement.
GACAAATATAGTCAACTCTCTTATTAAACACTCCAAGGCGGCTGATTTTTGAGGTCCTCGTATCTTCAAAATTTTAGGTAATTTGTCGTCAGGATATCCTAATAATGTCCTAAAAGTAGGTATGCAATCCCAGGCAGGGTCAAATGTTTTAAAATCGGGTGTAATACCCCAGGCTGGGTCAGATGTCCTAGAAGTGTGTGAGAGATCCCAGGCAGGGTATGATGTCTGCAAGATATTTCAGATGTCCCACAACTGGGTTAGATGGCTGTAAGCTGGGTTTGACGTCTTTAAGTTAAGTTATAGTGTTTCTGTTCTGGGTAAAAGATTATAAATCATGAAAATACTTAAAGACATTTGTAGTTTTGTTGTAAAATTCTGGAACGTCTCCGCGCACACGTCTCATCTGGTTGCCTCTTCGCTCTCCGATCCCTATCTGAGTTTCTCTGCTGGAATGGCTGGACTTGCTGGACCTCTTCATGGATTGGCTAATCAGGAAGTGCTAGTCTTTCTCAACAAGCTTCTGAAGGAAATCGGCAACGATTATACAGAAGAAAGCTTGTGTGACTGGATCAGGAATCATCTCAAGAGTGGGCAAGTGGTGCCTGGGTATGGACATGCCGTGCTGCGCAAGACTGATCCTCGCTTCACCTGCCAGCAAGAATTCGCTCTTAAGCACTTGCCAGAAGATCAAATGTTCAAGCTGGTGTCTGCTGTCTATAAGGTCACGCCCGATATACTGTAGGAGCAAGGCAAAGCTAAAGTTGGTTGCATCTGTTTTGGTCCTTTTATAATTCTTGTATGTATAGAACCCATGGCCGAACGTGGATGCTCATTCGGGAGTGTTGCTGCAGCATTACGGGATGAAGGAGATGCAATACTATACCGTGCTGTTTGGAGTTTCGCGAGCTCTGGGATGTCTTTCGCAGGTAGCTGCTCTTTAGTAGGTACGATAAATAATTCCTTTTGTTTTTTCTAGCTGATATGGTCTCGAGGAATGGGTCTTCCGTTGGAACGCCCGAAGTCGCACAGTACTGATGGATATATCAGAGCTTGGAAAAGTGAAAAGCTGGTCATGAGCAAGTCGAGTAAACTCTTGCGTTGTATGTACCAATGATCATGTATTGTGATGAAATAATAAGAGTATGTTCTAAGTTAATATGGGCAGCGTTGTCTCTACGAGACCATGGCAATGAGCAATCCCAAAATTTGTGGTAGATTTTACGCTGTTTGTCATGTTAAATTTGTTGTTCGAACCTTCTGGTTGACTTTAATGCGTGTCCAAGCCGCAATATATATATATAAATGAAAAAATTCTTGAGTAACAAAGAAAATTTCATTGTATATAGTGCGGAAAAATAACATTGAATACATTTTTATTCATTTTTTCGAGGAGAGAAATGTACTCCAGAAATATCTTCTGGAAAAAATAAATAAAAATGTATTTAATGTTATTTTCCGCACTATATACAATGAAATTTTCTTTGTTACTTCATTATATTTTATATATTGCAACTAACAATTTTTAGGCTTACACCTTTTATTGATAATTTTTTTGAGTTCTTCAGAAGAAATTAGATCGATTAGAGCCATTTCTGAACCCTGAACCCTTGGTAAAGAAATCGATATGGGGTAGAATTATATAAGTACCCTGAAATTTTGACACCTGATTCGTAATCAGTGTACCCGATGTGCGTACCCCTTTATGGCGAAATTTAAAGATTTTGAAGAAACGACCGGCAAAAACAAAATCCTTGCCATATTTCGGACCAGACTGGCGAATCACATTTAGCAAAAGACTTCGAAAATTGAGCTAAAGAAAGTGTCGGACCCAAGGCGGGAACAAACTTTTCAGGGTGCCGTATAAACGAGGTTTGACTGTAGTCATTTGAATTGAAGTGTACGACTTATTTTGAGAGGAATTAGAAATAAGAGAGACAATTTTCACGCTTAGTCGTAGGATTTCGTTTGAGCTTAAACATTCAATTTCCAATTTTTCGGGGGGTGGAGGTGGTATTATTTGAACGACAATATTACAAAACTTCGCTTTTAAAAGTGTAATGGCTTATGCAATCTACCTGATCCTTCCCGTCAGGAATTGGTAAAAGTGTTGGTCCAAAGCAAATAGCTAGGTTATAGGGGTCCATCATGTTCTCGTCGCTAAATTCCGACAAATGGTTGAGAAATGCAAAAAGATATCTGAGCAATAGATAGGTCGCCTTTGGAAGCTTTTTCAGCAGGGGAGATATCTAAAGTTAAAAATTTAGATAAATCGGCCAAGAATTAATTACCTGACTAATAAAGTCGGCTGTTGAACTACATTTGGCACAATCAGTCAACAATTCAAACAAGTAGAACGGGAACAGAGGTTCTCTGAGTTCACGTAGGTAAAGCTTTAAAAGACCACTAATGGAGTTGACATCACTAGAGTCTTGCACCTGGCGAAGGGGGTCTTCTCCTAAACCATATTATCTAGTTAGCATCCAGGAAATTGAAAAACAGTCCACTCCTGGTGTAAAGATAATTACAATTCCTATTTTTTGGACTAGAATAACCAGTCAGATTCAGTGATTTCTACAAAATTAGGGGGTGGCGATTAACGGATGTGTCGGAGTCCTTATACCTTGAATCGACTGTAAAACTAAATTTACCTCGTTCAAAAGCTTCCTTGATGTGATTTATTTCTACTTGTGAGCCACTTACTCGGAAAATTCCCTGAAACCAGTTTTTTATTCAAATTACTATTTTTCAATCAAAATGTTTTAAGTAAAAAAAACCAACTTGATGGTGAAGACCAAACTGTGATAGCACCCTGATACAACTGATGACCACAAGTGGAATCTTCTCACCGGTCACTTCTGTGTACTCCTCCAAACTGCCACCGAATAGACGCGGACGACGACGAGGTGAACAGTTAGACTGACTGGTGTCGTTGGTGGCAGCTGAGGCTTGTGAACCAATACGCTTTTTTCGACGGCTCCTTTCGTGCCAGTCAGCCAGTTCTTCATGGCCTATGTCGCGGGTTTCTTCATGTTCTAAAAAATATGATTTTTTGTATAGTTGACCCTTGATTTTACCAAAACTCGGCCCTATTCACCTTTAGAGGGCCACATTTTTTGTCTTCGTCCCACCTGTTGTTTTTTTAATTTTTATTAAATTTATTCTTCTTTTTTATCGTAGCCATATAAAAAAACATTGCTAAATTACAAAGAAGAGTCTTCGTATGATTTGTCAAACATAAGTGATTGGAAAATTACAGTACAAAGTGTGACAAGTCAATATTGCTTCATTGCGAATGACCGTTAGACCGATAAAGAAACTCATAGCCTATAAAAATCAAATATTAATAGTTGGCGCTGAAAGCTCGAAACCTTGAAAACATTACTTGTTCAGTGTTGTATGAAAACAACTGTTTGAGACGAAGAGACGCTACATCGGGACGTACGATAGAATCAAAGAGCTCTATGCGAACCATAACGAAGCGATTCCTCAAAAAGGCAATATAACGACAATTTACGGTGATGCAGACAACAAACCACAGGGGGGACCAAGGCAAAAAATGTTGCCCCCTAAAGGTGAATAGAGCCCACCTGATTTTTAAAAATGGGTGTCGGATAACCGAGACCCGCGGGTCTTTACGGCAACCTGAAAGGATTTTGAAAAAACGATCGGCAAAATCAGTATCCTTGCGATGTTTGGGACTAGACTGGCGAATCACATTTGGCAAAAGACTTCGAAAATAGAGCTAAAAAAGTGTCGGACCCTAGGCGGGAACGAACTTGAGGGGGTGTCGGATAAACGAGACTCGACTGTATTTTTTTGCTCGAGCGGGGGTATCCTTCAGTATAACCAAAGTCCCCGAGTCGGATGCCCTACTTTTGAGCAGTTCAAGCTAAAATTCCCAAAATAATTGTGATTAATTTTGTAAGAAGGTCTCAGCCCAATTCGGTTACTGATTTTTTGGGAATTAGGGTTACCGATCGGCATGCCTCAGATACCTGGTTTATTTCTACCCTAAAACATTTTTTACAAGCCAACCACCTTGGGGACTTTCGCTGTTGCTCACAGGCAATGAAATTCCATTTTCAGAAAGTGCATTTCCAATGCCATCAGCTCTTGCTTCCAACCTCATGATCAGATTGGCATTGAACAGGTAGAAACTGAAGTTCTGAAAGTGGGCAAGTTTTCACATGTGATATTTTGTAGAGGTTTTCACACTAACCTGTAAATAGTTGTCATATGCCTTAGCGAGCTCATTTTCCAGACTATCAGCAGGGGGTCGACCATCAGCGATTCCAAATTCCGTGATGTCTATGAGGGTGGATGCATTTAACACTCCTTTAATTCTCTGTTCTGTCTCCTCCAAAGTTCGCCAACTGGCATCAGACTCTGCTCGTAGTGTGGACAAACGTTTTTTTATCTGGAAAAATTATGGGTAATTTTATATACTTTTTATACAAAACTAACCTGATGATGCCGTTGTTTCAACTCTTCTGACAGTCCCTCTCCCAAGGAAATTCGGTCAATGGTTTCATTGGAGTCGCATCTGTAAATTAGAATGTGTAAAGTAGGGTTGATCGCGTTCGTTTAAACAGAAAATTAAACGAACGATTAAACGGATCTTGATTCAACTTATTAAACATTAAAGGGTTTCAAAAACGGCGTTTAATTCGTTTATGATGTAGATAAAATAGCGATTTTTCTGCATTCATTAGATAGTGTAAATTCTTTTCTTTGTCAGGCTTACGCCAGTTACGTGGATTATTAAGGCCTGGTTAAGTCATTACCGCCACAATAGTGACCGACCAAATAGGGAGCAAGACATTTTTGTCTGGTGGAAAGAGAATAAGGAACGCTTTCCGTGGATTGCCAAGGGTGCAAGAATACTACTCTCCGTAGCAGGAACTTCGATAAGCAGTGAACGAACTTTTTTGGTCGCGGGTCTTTTGTATGCCAACACACTTAGGAATAGGTATGAATAGTTTAGAGCCATTTATTGCGTTGCTAATTGTTAAAGATCTATTCCACATTCAGTGGTCGCATTGCGGAGATGCTCATTCTCATCAAAGCCAATCTAAAGAAGCTGAGGCTCGCTCCGTCCACCGAGCTCAAGGATGAAGAAGTCGGGAAAGAAAAAGGATCGGAGAGCGAAGAATCTGGCGAGGAATAATATTGTTTGTTTGCGTCACATATGTTGTTGGTCGATTGTCATAAATAAAATGCTTTAGAGTGTTTGATTTGAGTGACTTATTTCCTTGAATGAGGGATCAATTCGATTAAACGGATTAAACGATCGTTTAAGCGGGTGATTTTCATTAGCGGGTCTGATAAACGGGTCTTAAACGTCCATGTTCTTTTCCAAATACTAAAAATATTGGGTTGATTCATAATTAATGCGGATTTTTGTTGCCTTATGATTCTTTTGATCTATTTCTTCTTTAAATTTGCTTTTTTGTTTTAAAGTATGCCCTCGCTTTTAGTTAAGAAGAATGCGCGTCGAAAACCACCTTCACATTCGCCATATCATGCTCTACCACTTCGAGAAAGGATGGAGGGCAGCGCAGTCTTTTTTTAAGATTTGAGAGCTTGATCATTAAAGTCAGATGGGCGACCTCTTCCTTTCTCATCTTGAAAGCTTGTGTCACCGGATTTGAAACGCTTGAACCATCTTTCCACCTGACTTTGACTGATCGCTTCTTTGCCAAAGAGTTCGACAATATCGCGAAAAGACTGCGCTGCCCTCCATCCTTTCTCGAAGTGGTAGAGCATGATATGGCGAATGTGAAGGTGGTTTTCGACGCGCATTCTTCTTAACTAAAAGCGAGGGCATACTTTAAAACAAAAAAGCAAATTTAAAGAAGAAATAGATCAAAAGAATCATAAGGCAACAAAAATCCGCATTAATTATGAATCAACCCAATAGTAAGAAAAGCAGGTTTCAGTATTTTCTAAGTTACAGTGGCTTACCCTCCGGCTATGCGACTCGGGACCGATTCAAAAATTTAATTAGAACCTCAATTTAAAAAATGACGATAACGGCTTAAAATTTATCTGGATATTTTAGGGGTTTGAAAAGTAAGCGATCTTGATTGTCTAGTAGAGAAAATATTGCACGCACAATTTTTTTTGCGCTCGAAAACCAGTGACTTTGCACCCGTTTAATCTCGAAGCTATTTTTTGGCGAATATTTCTTTCTGGTCAGTTGGTTGCGTCTTCCAAATAGCTTACTTGAATTCAAATCTCTTAGGCAGCATAAATGTTGAACTGAAAAATAAGCTTGTCTGTAGATAAGGAACATCAAATTTGTCCAACCTATTAGATTCGAAAAACTTTTGTTTGTCCTGCTGAGGTTGGAGAGAATCTTTAAAGCTTCCCAAATTGGCTAGGGCATTCATTTCTGTCTGGCAAGCTGCTTTTCTGGCCGCAATGATATTGGACAGGATCAAATTCAGCCAATACTCCATGCCCAAGTCGGAGCACTAAAAAGGGGCAGCTATTATTAGCACTAGGTCAGAATCCAGAATATAATTTCAGAGGAAAATCTAAGTGCCTTTATCTAAATCCAGACCTCTCCGAAAATTCAGGGCCTGGCCAGTTAGACAAGGTTTTTTCAAAATTTTCAATGAATCTTATGTTTTTCGAAATCCTTGTCATTTATATAACATGACTAACAAAAAACCCGAAAATTATGGTAAAGAAGTGTCAGATCCAGCTGGGGGTCGAACTTGTGGGGGTGGTCTTTGCCTAAACTCAACTGCAAAATCTACAAAAACCAACATCTATCAAATCGGAGAGATCATCAGCAAAAAATTTGTGCAGTGCAGCATTTGCAGCATCAATGCACAGGAGGTACTCGTTCCTGGCTCGATTGCACTTGAGTCGAGCTGCCTCAAACTTCTCAGTCCTCTGCAAATTTTGTCGAGGTAAACACCAACACAGTTAACACAGAAATGCGGTTTGTGTATAGTTCACCTTATTAAAGCTTTTCTGCACAGACTTCAGCTTGCGGCTGGACTGGCCCGACTCTTGCGACTTGTTTTTGACCGCCTCAGCCTGCTGAAGTTTGGCGCTGACCACACTGAACTCGGAGTAGCATAGCTGCAAACACACTAAATTCAAGCCAGGCTTTATTGCAAAAGCAAAACCTGGTAAGTTTTCATGGCCGTTTGCAGTTCTGTCAGGACGCGTATGATCTCGCCCTGGGCTAGCACACCTATTTCTCGGCACTAAAATTGTAAAAATAATGTCATATGCAAGCAAAAAACAAAATTACTTTTTTGGATATTTTCTGGAGAGAGGAGCACCTGGTGGATATGCTTGAAGTGACATGGGTGCCATACACCTCTCCAGTGATGCCTCTTTGTTTGGCCTGTAATGGAAGAGTTTTTTTGGAACAATAGAACTGGCAATATTGCCAATAGTTTACCTCTTCTTTGGTGTCGTCAACTAGTTGTTGCCATAGACTGCAACTGGAGTACATGGACCAGTTGACACGTCTGAAATTGGGTGGTAGTTTGAGAAGTTAAGTTAAGTTAAGGAATGTCTGGCCATTTCCTAATATATAATGCAAAAAAGGCTACACTCAAGAAAAAGGTTAAAGGGGGTCACATCTACTGTCCGTATCCAGATGGTCCCGCATGGAAATCGTTTTAATTCAAATTTAAACTCATTTCAAGGTTGGTGGTTCGAAATTCGAATCCCTCTGGGCGCACACTCTATTTTTTTCATATTTTTTAGTTATTCAGTTAAACGCCATGTTTTATAAGGCTAAAAATGATCAATTTATTGATTGGAATCATTTCTAGGATTAATTTGTGGTATGTAACAGCCTTAATTCACCTTTAAAATATAAAAATTAAGTTTTTATAGTTTTTTTTCTGCTGATTCTCAAAGGATGATATTGATTTTCTAGACTCAGAACTGCACAGAGAACCTGGTACAGTCAACCCTCGATATAACGGCACCTCGCTATAACGACATCCCGCGAGAGATTTGGTTGAATTTGCCTTGAATAAGGCTAACTATACCCCCACTATAACGACACCTCGCTATAACAACACCCTCACTATAACGACACTTCGGCGAAAATTCTTGAAAGAATATCGCCCTCGATACAACAACACATGGAAATTTTACCAATAATTTATCCCAAGAGGTACAATTATCGAATTATAAAAGAGAAGGAAAAAGTTTTTGGAGCTGTTGAAGGTGGAAGTCAGGTTAGAAATCCTGACTTTCTTTGTTGTACTTCTTCTTACTATTATTTACAACTTTTCAGGCAAAACGTTCTCGACTCACAACAGGAAAGTACGTTCAGATGGAAGAAGCGCTTATCGTTTGGCACAAACAAGTTAGAACCAAGAATGTCCCAGTGAGCGGAGATCTCTTGAAGTTAATTGTTTTAGTAGTTGTCTATTGTTTCTTACTCATCTGTTTGTCTTAGAAAAAGGCTCTGGCAATTGCTGCTGAGTTAGGTGTGGTCGGAGGCAAGCAAAGGATGGCTAGAGTAATTCAAGGATAGACACGGGATACGATTCAAGGATGTGCAAGGAGAAGCTGGAGCAGTGGAAGTCAATTCTCTTCGCGAGTGGCAGCAGCAGGTGCTTTGTCAACTGAGCATATTTTCAATGCCGATGAAACAGGGCTATTCTGGCAACTTCTGCCAAGCAAGACAATGGCGTTCAAAGGTTCGTTATCTTTCTTCAGTCGATGAAGAAGAATCAGGCTCTGGCGAAATGGGTTCCTACGAAGTGGATAAAGACATAAATGAGATGCGCAATGCTTGACTTGATTTGGAAAGGCCGGAAGGAACTAACATCGTGGGAATCGTGGGAATCACGTCGATGCGTTTCAGGTAGTCCTTCGACGTTGGACGAAATCGTTGAAGAAATTTCGGCAAGTGCTGTAGATAATGGTAATCTAAGTGACAGCAAATCAATAGACACCGAAAAAATTGATCTGCCTCCGATCAGTCGCTTTGCACAGCGTACCTTGAATACGTTGAAGAAAACACTCCGGATGCTACCGTACTCCCTTTTAGTGATGATCTAGATGACTTCTTCAAATAATGAGTGCAGAAAGAAACAAACACAGTCAGAAATTACCGACTATTTCTATTCTAACCGTTAAATGTTGTTGCGATATTTTTTTTGTTACGACTCTAATAAAAAAGATTTTAATTGGATTAGGCTTGGAGCGGTTTTCACTGAGCCCTCGCTATAAAGACACATTGAAAGATTTTTGTTCTCAAACCCTCGCTATAACGACACTTAGAATGGGTCCCCAAGGGGTGTCGTTATATCGAGGGTTGACTGTAGAAGTGAATATTTATATCCTAATCACTTCAGAAACTTGGTACCTCGACTTTTTACAACCAACCACAGCCAAAGAACAGACACCTTTTTTATAAATAATTAGTAAGCTGAATTATGCCTTCAATAATACTGGCTTAAGAGTGCTAATTTATTGGAATGATAAAACATAAAGCCAGAAAAACTAGAAAAAAATAATTACAGTTTGCAATAATGATGGAAAATGTTGATTAACTGGGAAAGAGGCAGATCTGTTAAGCCATCCGGAAAAAAACCTTTACGATTAAGGTTGAACCTCAACCTAGGGCGAAGGTTGAGAGCTGTAAGTAAATATATTTTCGGGCTGGAGGGCGGAGTTGGAAGTGGAGGTGGAATATTTTAGTGGTTTATATTATTTTCCGGGAAACCTCCGGCCAGTCGGATTTCAATTTAACGACAGACTATTAATTTTGTTACTCATCTTGGCCCGGCATTTTTTACCTGAATTTTGGAATTTTTTTTAGTTCTGATTTGCCAATCTAGTCACAAAAATTGCAAGACTTCCGATTCAAAAAAAATCGAAAGTTTCAAGATTTGAAAAATTATTGTCTTGAGCGGAATTTGAAATTTGATAGTCAGTTATACAGTTAACTTGGTCACGTAGTGCGCAGAACAGATAAATTTATCTATCAGATAAAATACCAATCGATTTTATTCGACAGGTAAAATTTATCTGCGAAATAAAATTTTATCTGGACCCGTAGCAAATACAAAAATTAGTCACTAAGTTTTTACACTTCTAGGCTAAAGTCTAAACCAGTAAAAAAGTAGTGGTAGCAAATATATGACGCTAAAGTCCACTTTTTATGACATGACCCCTGAAATAACCCCCCTGAAGTAACCCGGGTTATTTCAGGGGGGTTATTTGGGGTATGTTTTTCAGGGTATTTTTTGTCTTGAAGGAAAGTCACGTTATTTCGACATTTCGACTTGTTTTTCGTCTCCTATCCACCTCGAAGGCAGTTATTACTAATTTTCGTGGCAAATCCACAGTCTGAATTTGAGGCTAAAGTCTAAATATTTAGTTTAGGGACTAATTTTTCCCAGTAAAAAAGTGGACTGCCCTAGGGCAGGCTAAATTTATCTAGTCCTAACTTCGGGCTCATTTTTGTCATGATTTTGTTAAAGGTGGTGTACTTTTGGATGTTGATGTTCCCTGACCAACTTTTAACGCTCTTTTCTTCTGTGAAGAGAATAGAGAATGTGGTAGATGTTGTGCTTTCGACTTTCGTTTTGCACAATCTTGCCATTGAATTGCGCATGCCAGAACCGGAGGATGAAGAAGAATTCAAAGACAAACAACCAGAGGAAGAACTCTACCAAGGACACCAAATTACAGGAATTCAAGAAAGAAATAAAATTGTAAGAGGATATTTTAGATGAGTGGTGTTTATTGGTCAAACTTGTTGTTGGATTGTTGAGTAGAATGAAGGCTGGTTCATTTTTTTATTTAATACGACTAAATATTTAGACTTTTGGCCGACTAAATTCTAATTATTTAGTCGACTAAATAATTGGTCGTCTAATTTTTGTATTTGATACCAAAAGTCCACTTTTATTGGTGATTAAATATCTAGTGACTAATTCACGTATTTGCTACGGGTCCTTAGGATGCTTTCAATACCAAACTCGTAAATAAAATGTGATAAAAATAAAGTGTGCGGCCAAAGGGATTCGAAACACCAACCTTCAAATGTTTTTGAATTTGAATTTAAACGATTTCCATGCAGGATCAGATACGGACAAGAGATGTACCCCCCTCCTTAATATATATTGCAATGGATAAGGTAGTTGGGTTTTTGAACTTAGCACGATGGTTCGATTCCTACCCGGCTCATTGTCATTTTTCTGTCTTTGGAATGAAAACTTACTTCTGCTTTTCATTTTTGTACTTGAGCATGACAGATTTGACCAACTAAAATATTTTTGCAAATACTATTAGATCTCATTACAAAATATTTTCGCAGACCTTATCCAGCTGTTTGGAATACTCCAGATCAATTTCCGCTCTCTTTTTGAGGAAGTCATTCACCTCATGTAAAATGGAACACTGGACGTCAGTCCTTTGTTCTAGGCACTTGACCTGGTCAAACAGTTGGCTGCGAACATCTGAAAATAGTAGTAATAGTACCATATTTAGGTCAGAAACAACTCCTGGTGGCATCCCCACCTTTGATTTGGTGCTGAAATTCTTGTAAAGAGGCCTTTCTGAATGACATAGTTGGTGTTGGTGTCGAGGTACTACAGATAAGGAACAGCTCACATTATTCCCTTCTTCACAGAATTTGTCTCTCTCCTTCCTGCAAAACTCTAAATAAATCAATGTTTTAGCACCAAAACAATGAATAGTCGCTTGCACAATACTGCAAATGTGTAGGAACCGAAAGAAGAAGCATTTATTCTCCCTCTTTGCTCTAATGGACCCCAATTTGGCGGACGGAATTAAACAAAAAAGTAAATAGAGGGGGACGCCAACGAATGCTCAATTTGGCGCGAATTAAAAGAACCTAAATGGATAAATACAAATGGTTGGTGTTCACTTCACTCCGCTTCCTTTTTTATTTGTTTACCTTTTTTTAGGCATTGGCAAAATCGATAATGGGTTTGTGACAAAAGAAAGCAATCCAAGAAAGCAATCCGTAAAGACGATAGATAAAATGCTTTCCAGTGTATAATCAATAAACATGACAAATGCCGAAAATGTTTTCATTAGTCTAGTAGTAAAATAGCAATGCCGTAGTAGCATGTGAAAAATGTCAAAAGCTCAATTTCTACTCAGAGCATGTCTTTTTATCGGTTTATACTTTCGAAAGGTGCTAATTCAGATACTTTTGTGGCAAAAAAGGTAACGAGCAAAAATATAAAAAAGCAAAAATATAAGAACAATAGAAAAATGTGAAAGAGTTAAGAAAAACAAAGACATTTCAGCCTTGTTAAACTGCGTCAAAAGAGCAGATAAGGATTAAAAAAGGGCGATTTCCCATGGATTGATTGATTGGTGAAGGAACCTGATTGGCTTTATTGCCTAAGCCATGTGCTCAAAAACCTTTGTTCAAAGCAGGTGTTTGTCTTGCAGCGAAAGTTCTTCACAATTTCTCCCCGTCATTTTACCAGATTTGGAGGCTTTGTTGGCAGGTTTTCCATGAAATGCCCTCTTTTCCCCTTCTTTCGTCCGAGTTTTGTGGATGCTTCAAAGTTTTTGAGCTTTTTGATTTTATTTTGGTCAGAAAATTTTGTTTCTGGATAGGGTTGTCGGATTGGATATCCGATTTCGGATAATATCCGAAAATATCCGGGATTTTTCCGTATATCAGTTACCGGATCGGATATCCGAAAATATCGGTATCATCGAACACCTGAGGCCGATCCCTTGAGTTTACACTATATCGAGACTCGGCTGTATCATAAAACACATGCACATCCAACTTTGAGATAAATCATTTCGAATAGTCTAGCAAAAGAAGCCAAAAAATACGGGGTTATTAGAGGGGGAGTTATTTTTCAACCTCCCTTTACAGAGGGGAGTTATTAGAAGGGGGAGCTATTAGAGAGAATACTGTATCTCAAAACACTAATCTTCATTCTTATAGATGATTGGTTTTCCGCCACAGCAAAATCAGCAGATGTCGACTGGTTTCCAGCCTCCAATGCCTCCAAATTTCCAGCAACAGCATCCGCAGTCTATGACCAATGGTGTTCAGCAGCAGCAACAGCAAAATCTTTTCCAGCCACCAAATATGCAGCAAGTTCCAGGAAATTCTCCTCAGCAGATGTCAAGTAATTATCAGCCTGCACCGCCGATGCCTCCCAGCTTCCAGCAGCCTCCTCAACAAAATCAGCAAGTGCAGCAGCCGTCATCCGGTTTCCAGCCGCCTACGCCAACAAATTTTCAACAGTCTCAGCAGCAAATGCAGCCTGGTAGTCATCCGTCAAATGGTGTTCCTCAGCAGCAGCCTCAGCCGGTGCAGAATCGTTTTCAAGTGCCAGTTCCTCAAGCGCTAACAAGTTATCAGCAGCCAATGCTTTTAAATCCGAATTTCCAACAGCAGCAGCCTCAACATCAGCAAGCTCTTCCGCCGTCGATGTCAAATGGAGTTCAGCAACCAACAGCCATGCAAGGACAGTTTCAGTCACCTGGACCGAGAGGTATGATTACAGTTAAAGAAGGAGACTTTTTCGCTTCCAGCCTGTACAGCTGTTGGAAAACTCGGAGTACCTTTAAATTATACAGGTGTTTTCAGGTATACCTTCTATGCAAAGTAATACGATGCAAAATCCAGGGGGTGCTCCATCAATGCTAAGTTCTATGCCTCAAATGCCAGGTAACATGTCTCAGATGCAAGGACAGATGCCTCAAATTGCTGGCAACGTGCCACAAATGCCGCGGAACATGCCACAAATGCCAGGGAACATGCCACAAATGCCAGGGAACATGCCACAAATGCAGGGGAACATGTCTCAAATGCCGGGAAACATGCCTCAAATGGCTGGTAGCATGCCTCAAATGGCTGGTAGCATGCCTCCTGGACCTCCAATGCCTCCTGGATATCAACAACAGCAAACGCAACAGCAGGGCTTTACACAGCAGAAGCAGCGTCTAGATCCAAATATGATGCCGAGCGTGGTAATTTTATTTCAAAAGCAACATACTATCAACATTATTTTTTGAGTTTAGGTGCAGGTAGTTGAGGATGATAGAAGTTCAAGGTCTGGCCTATTTCCCACTGGATATCCGAATGCTGAGCTGCCTCCGCTGGTTTCTACTGAATTTGCAGCTCAAGATCAAGGTATTGGAATCTCTATTTCTACTTGTGTATTTAACGACTGTGAAATTTTCAGGCAATTCCAATCCAAAATTTATGCGTTCCTCGCTGTATGCTGTCCCTCAGACTCAAGATATGGTCAAGAGTTCGTGTTTACCTTTGTCACTCTCCATCACTCCGTTTGCTGCACTCAGTAGTTCAGAGGTTGCTCGTAAAAGTATTTTCTTGATTTAGCTCAATTTTTTTCAGATTGCTCCGCCGGTTATTGACTTAGGTGAATTAGGCCCTGTCCGCTGTCAGCGTTGCAAGGCTTACATGTGTCCCTTCATGTAAGTGGTTTTATGCACTGCCGGACATTCATTATTCATCAACCTTAAATTTCAGGGAATTTATTGACGGTGGGAGAAAATTCCGTTGCCCTTTCTGCCGATCTTCAACTCCCGGTAATTTGGATAGTCGGTTGTATATATTGAAGACTGAAATTGGAATAATTTAGTGGAGGAGGGATATTTCGCTCACTTGGATCACACAGGCAGACGTACTGACATTGTCCATCGTCCTGAGCTCTATCTCGGTTTGTGGCATTTTTATTACTTTATCTAGCCCCAATTTCACTATATTTAGGTTCATTTGAATTTGTCGCAACAAAGCAGTATTGCAAGAATGGTGTCAAGCCCAAGGAGCCTGCCTTCATATTCATGGTCGATGTGTCCTACAATGCTATCCGCAACGGGATCCTGGAGCTGCTGTGCCGGAATTTGGTCGATCTTTTGAGGGGTCTGCCAAGGTGAGCTTTCTTAGCTGTCATCTTTTAAAATTAAAATTTTGTGTTCAGGGATTATGGCATGGACAAATCTACAGTCAAGATTGGTTTGGCTACATATGACAATGTGATCCACTTCTACAATCTAAGTCAAGAGGGAAGACCGGAAATGCTTGTGGTCAATGACGTTAGCGACATGTTCGTGCCCTTTGCAGAAGGGTTTTTGGTAGCTTTCGAGCAGGCGGAATCTTCGTTGGTGAAGTAAGCTTTATTATGCTGTGTATAAACCTTAATCTGGAAATTTTCAGCTGTTTAAAGGAAATTGCGAACAATTTTGCAGACACTCGAATAACTGAGACTATGCTGGTTAGTCATCATTTGTTCTTGATGCTTTGCTATCTAAGTCCCATATTTTTAGGGCCCTGTGATTCAGGCTGGATTGGATGCTTTAAAAAATTTGGATCGTGCCGGAAAATTGTTTGTTTTCCACACATCATTGCCGACCCTTGAAGCTCCTGGTCAATTGAAAAATCGAGAGGATAGAAAAGTACTTGGAACTGATAAGGAAAAGGTGCTGTTACCGTAAACCTCTTTAATAGACTCCGGTCTATAACTAGAGGTCGCAACTCCCCAAGTCATTTGTGGTATTGTGTTTTCAGCTATGAATAATCCATCATTTTTAGGCACACGACCACTCAAAAATTAGCCCTGTTTCTTAGCCACATTTCGAGTGTGCTCAAAAATGTGGGATTTTTCATAGCCAAAAACACAATGTCACAAGTGACTTGGGGAGTTGTGTTCTCTATTAATAGACCCGGGTCTATTAATAGAGGTTTTATGTCAATTGTGTGCTTTTTATGTTGTTGGTCTTATCATGTGGTTTTCAGACCGTTCTCTCGCCCGGCACTGAATTTTATGGCAAGTTGGGCGAAGACTGCGTGAAATTTGGCTGTTCTGTAGACCTGTTCCTCTTTCCGAATTCGTTTATTGATGTGGCGTCTCTAGCACCCGTTTGCAATTTGACTGGAGGATCCATGTACAAATACCAATACTTTGACGTATTCTTTTCATTATAACTTAGTGTTTCAATAATTTTAAAGAGTTATTGATCATTGAAAACGGCCAAAAATCTTGGGACACCCTGTAATTTAATCTTTTAGTGTGCACGTGATGGCGTCCGATTTTTGGCTGACCTGAAACATGACATAAGCAGGGAGATAGCCTTCGATGTGATGATGCGTGTAAGAACATCTACTGGTAATGTTTTTGGAGCTCTTTCTTCTCAATTCCAGTAGTATTCATCTGGTTCTTTTCCAGGAATTCGGCCTACAGGATTTTATGGCTCTTTCCTGATGCAGAATACCACAGACATTGAGATGAGTGCTATCGACGCAGACAAGGCTGTTCAAGTGGAAATCAAATACGATGACAAGCTAGATGAAAAGGAGCCGGTCATCTTTCAAACTGCTGTTCTCTTCACGAGTGTATCTGGTCAACGTCGTCTGCGCATTCATAATATATCTCTACCGGTCACCCAGGACTTCAATCAGATTTACCGTTTGACAGACGAGGACGCAATAATCACACATCTTTTCAAAGCTGGTAAGTTTGTTTTTTAGTTGTAAGTTTGAAATTATTGGTTGATTTTTCAGCTGAGAAGGCCGTTCGGGAAAAGTCTCCGAAAGATATGCGAGATGAGATCGTCAATACATGTGCTCACATCCTGTCCACTTATCGCGAAAAGTGCAGTGAGGTAATTTTTCTTGGCATTTTCGAGTATGTGGTGCTATGTTCCTGCGTCTTTGCTGCTGTGGGTTTGTTGTGGGTTGCTCATTTTCTCTAAGAACCGTGATTTTAAATTAAAATTTTGATTATCTTTGGAAGCAGTGTGTTGTCCCTTGTCCTAAGATCTCGGTTTTGAATATATTACAAGTTTTTTTGAAGGACACATTTGGTAACCCTGGTTCAAAATATGTGCCACAGTTTATCACTGCACCAACAATAACCGTCCACCGTTGTACCGAAAGCCTTAGTAAAATCATTATAAACGTTGTTTCAGACGGCTCCACTGGGCCAGCTGATATTGCCTGAGTGTCTGAAGTTGCTACCTGTCCACGTCAACTGTGTGATGAAAAATGATGCGCTGAATGGAGGTAGGCGATTTTTTTAGCTTTTTCTAGAGATTAAAGTGTTAATTGATTCAGGTAGTGAGTTGACAGTGGATGATCGCGCTTGGATGATGTGCCTGGTTCCTTCGATGACTATTCAAGAGGTCTCTGCCTTCCTTTATCCTCGTGTCTATGCAATTTCTGGCTTGTCCTTGGATTCAAATGGTTCATTCCTTCAATTGCCAAGTCAAGTTCGTTCATCCATCGATTATCTGTCCAATGATGAAGCGTATCTGATCGAGAATGGTTTCGTTGCATTCATTTGGCTTGGGCTCAACGTTTCCCCAGAGTGGCTTCACAATGTCTTCAATGTCAATTCGCTGGCTCAGCTGGATGCAGAAAAGGTGTGTTCTTTTAGATACTAGGTCCCTTTCCGGATTTACCATTCACTCTTTGAATTTTAGCACGAGCTCCCTGAACGTGACAATCCTTCTTCTCGTGCCGTTCGTCACCTACTCAACACAGTAAGTGAAGGCAGATCAAGGCATGCAAAAGTGTTCATCATCAAACAGTCAGAGGGCCTGGAAAGCTGGATGAAAAAGTTCCTGGTGGAGGACAGATATGCAGCAAATTCAATATCCTATGTAGAATTCTTGTGTCAGGTGCACCGAGAAATAAGGAGTCTGCTCTCTTAGATTTGTGATACAAATAAAGTGTTATTGTCTATTTATGAATACATTTTTGTGTCCTTTGTTCGTGTTAAAGTAAATAAAGCTGCACTTTATCAGATTTGCCTACTTTGACTGGACGGTGAGATGGACCTTTATTAATAGACCGGGAATATTATTTTTCAACCCTCTTAAAATCGGAGAAGTTTTGGGTCTATCTCGAGATTATTGGGCGTAAATCCAAAATCTAGAATCGGTAGAGTCCGTGGGAGTTAAGAAAATGCAATAAACAGTTCCTCAAATATTGACTCTGAGCTGAGATGTAGGTCCTCAAAGTTGAAGGGGGTCTATCATTAGAGGGGGGTCAATTAATAAATGTTTTACGGTGGGTTTAGTGTTGATGTGCGTCTGAGTAAAACCGCGATTTTTCTCGCAGTTTTGCCTCGCAAATTTTCATAATCTCGCACGCAGTGTTTTGAAAAAGTGGCTAGTCTCGAACACACATTTACTTTATTTTGCGAGAAACTCGAATAGTACTACGACCTACTAAAAAGTGCTTTTAAGCACTTTTGCAACAAATTTTTTGACCGAAAATCAATATTTAGCTTTGCAGAAGCAAGTTTAAGTTTACTGGACTTGGATCGTTTAGAAAATGGCTTTAAAACATAGTTTCTATAACTGAGGTCTATCGCATTTGGTATGCATGCTTTTTCATACAGAGTCACTTTCGAGTGATTAAGTCTTAACCAGTGTTGTTCCGGCGCCGACCTCTTTCCAAAAAAGTCCCCAGCGCCGGCGCCTCCCGTCTGAAAGAAATTGCCCCAGCGCCGGCGCTGGGGCCGACGCCAGCGCCGGGATGAAAATTTGGGTTTCGCTGTATATTAAAAAAATTGTATTTTTATTGACAGGTATATTGACAAGTATAATGTTTCATAATTTTTACAGAAAATTCAAAGGTACATTTAGATGTTTATAAATTTTTGATTAAAATTAAGCTTAAACATTTCAATTTTATGAGATTCTGGCCCGAATTGGATTTATGACCACTAGTATTAAATGTAAGCTGTAAGAATAATCTTTCAACTGATTCTGAAGTGGCTGGCATTGGTAAAACCACAAAGCTAGCTTTGAAAGCTTTGCAAAGGGTTGCAAGAAAAATTGGGTTTTTAATATTGGACAGTAAAATTTCGGAAACAGCGCCGGAGCCATAGTTGCTTAAAGGACCATGCTCGCGCAAGGCCGAGCAATTGTTGAATTTTGAATTGGCGGGGACCCAAATTTTTTTCGCATCAGGACATTTTATTTTAAAAATATTTTTTGTCGTTCTCATATTGCTTTTTCTGGTGTTGATTTTATGGACCAATTTCAGGTTCCCTTTTCGCAGAAGCCTCATCTTGTTCTGAAGTCTGGAGTTTTCTGATGTCTGCTGCATGTCAAGTCTCGTGCCCTGTCTATTAGATAAGTCTTCTTTAATTATCTTCGCCGTCTTTTTTCTTTGTGTGGTGTTTTTAGGGGTTTGTGTTCATCGTTTCAAGAATCTGGAAGCAAGAATCGTCGTCAGTATTATTGCCTAGCGATGTTCTTTTTTTCTTTTGTCAATAAAAAAATTTATTTGAAAGCTGTGTGTCATCGTTTCTTATTAGATTGTAATGGCTTCTTTTTTTATTGCTATGAATGACTTATTGTTGTTCGATCTAAGAGGAAAGCATAGTAAGATAAAAATCACATGATGCAAAAGGGAAACATTGCAATTACAATAATCCTTTAGTACCCCGAAAGGATTTACTTCAAGAACTCATCTAAGTATTCTCCATTTCAATCACATAAGAGAAGAAGAAATAAATGGTATGCGGGAAGTCGTTGCCACAAGACGCGTCTACTCCAAAATTATAAGTGGACTAGTGACAAAGAAAATAAAAAGAACAACTGAGCACACCTGGAAAGCAGCTATTGTAGATGACGGTGTGAAAAAATGCAGCGAAGCAGGA
The DNA here is from genome assembly GCA_029231635.1 of Ditylenchus weischeri. Classification (NCBI taxonomy): domain Eukaryota; kingdom Metazoa; phylum Nematoda; class Chromadorea; order Rhabditida; family Anguinidae; genus Ditylenchus; species Ditylenchus weischeri. The sequence goes on along the minus strand of JAMRYI010000463.1, from coordinate 94,004 downwards.
TCAATGAGTATGAACTTGGCAAGCGCTGGACGGCAAGAAATAACCGAAGATTCCCAAGATTATGTTGGAATTATGAGTTCCAGTGAATTTGAATCTGATTCAGAATATGAAATGCAAGACAGCGACTGAATTTGAAATTTATTCGATAAAAAAGAGATAGTTACATATGATTTGTTGCATGAGTGAATAGCTTCTGTCAAGTTCTTGCTTCCAGATTCTTGAAACGATGAACACAAACCCCTAAAAACACCACACAAAGAAAAAAGACGGCGAAGATAATAAAAGAAGACTTATCTAATAGACAGGGCACGAGACTTGACATGCAGCAGACATCAGAAAACTCCAGACTTCAGAACAAGATGAGGCTTCTGCGAAAAGGGAACCTGAAATTGGTCCATAAAATCAACACCAGAAAAAGCAATATGAGAACGACAAAAAATATTTTTAAAATAAAATGTCCTGATGCGAAAAAAATTTGGGTCCCCGCCAATTCAAAATTCAACAATTGCTTGGCCTTGCGCGAGCATGGTCCTTCAAAAAACAGCGCCGGGCCAGCGCCGGGTCAAAAAATTTTAGCGCCGGCGCCAGCGCCGAGCAAAATTTTTCATTGGCCCCAGCGCCAGCGCCGGCGCCGAGCAAAATTTTTCATTGGCCCCAGCGCCGGCGCCGAGCGCCGGGTCGGCGCTGTTTTTTGCCGGGGCAGCGCCGGCGCCGGAACAACACTGGTCTTAACTGTAAGATTTCTAAACTGCGGGACTTAAGTATAATAAATTTCACAGTTAATTCTTGCAGTTACTGTTTCTCTTCACAGTTCTTATAAACTTTAATGCCTTATGAATATTCGGCTTGCCTATGAAAGGGAAATTAGAGATTACGAAAATCGCTAATAAGGGAAAAAAAGACAAATGGGCAATTAAATTAAGGGTTTGGGCAATTAGTCTAAAAGGGCAATCACCAAAAATGTTTTTAAATGGTTTGGCACATCGTCTTTTTGGACATTTACCATTTTGGTAAAAGAACATTTGGCCAGAGCGCGTATTTGGGCAGAGAAGTTTTTTGGGCATAGATTTCTTACAGGTCTCAAATTTTGATACACTTCCTTCTAAGCTGGCTTTTTTAAGCTGTTTCTATATAACTTTAGTCTTCTTTCCAGCAAAAGTTTCCACAAAACTTAATCTTTACTAAATCACAATGGGACTCTATATCTACAAGGAAGGCTACCTTCACAAATTACTAAATCCTTGCCTTTCTGACTCCGCGAGAAATATAACTGAACATCTGGCAAAAGAACTGCTTCTCGCTTCTTAGATCTTCGAACTGGTGTTGAACTATAGCTACTCTGGCTTTCTTCATGGCTAGATTCTGTTGAGACATTTCTTGACTGACCACCCAAATTCGTTGCATTTCTTGACGGGATTTGTTCCTCTTCAGAGCTAGTCGCTTCATCTGAACTGCTGTATTGGATCATCTAAACGACAACGAAATAAATGCATGTTGAAAGAAGCAGAAAAAAGGAACACAGAATATTGGTCAAAACAGTGATTGTCGTTATGTATTTTGGCAAAAAAGACGATGTGCCAAACCATTTAAAAACATTTTTGGTGATTGCCCTTTTAGACTAATTGCCCAAACCCTTAATTGCCCATTTGTCTTTTTTCCCTTATTAGCGATTTTCGTAATCTCTAATTTCCCTTTTATAGGCAAGCCGAATATTCATAATACATTCATTCGAATAAATATGAACAAGTAGAGGAAGCAACGAAAAAAACCGTGGAGTGAGGAAGCGATAGTGGAGCTAGCTGCAAAGAGACCAAAGGCCTCTTTGTGCGACAATAATTCGACGCGACAAGAATCTGACGCAAGAGGAAAAATCTCGCAGAATCGCGATTTTCTCGCATCTGTAGTTTTTGCGAGATCTCTCAATTTCGCATATGCTTCGAAATCTCGCACGCACCCTTAGTGATCAACACTAATTAGGTTATACGATATTTTGCTAATATTGACTAGAAATTCAATCAATCATGAAAGATTTTCATGGAAACGGAACTACCGTATTTTCTCCAATAGAAGCCCTCCCCGAAATCCGGAATTTTTTAAAATTATTCTTTAAATTTTGTGCCGCGTTTTCGTTTTGATTTCCAGGCATGCTCTTTGCGGCAACGTAGCTAAGAATCTGGTCTACATTTCTGTATGTTTTACAAGCAAGAGTCGATTCAAAAAATTAGGTAAAAAATCCAATCCTGGATTTTGGGGAGGGCTTATATCATAGAAAATACGGTAGTCGTTAAGTTGACCATAAAAAGTGATGTGTTGGTTTCAGTGTTGTAAATTTCGGCACCAGCAAAACTTCAGGCACCTGTTTCTAGCCGTTATTAATATTACGCAGCCCGGTGCCGCGAATTATTAGGTAGCTAGGAATAAAAAAATCGGTCATTTAACCCTTTTAACGTAGCGGCACCGGCCTGATGCCGAAACAATTTACAAAGGAATTTTACGTTAAAATTGTTTCGGCATCAGGCCGGTGCCGCTACGTTAAAAGGGTTAAATAAATAATTCTTTTATTCCTAGCCCGGAGCCGATGTCTGAGCTACCTAATAATTCGCGGCACCGTGCTGGGTAATATTAATAACTGCTAGAAACAGGTGCCTGAAGTTTAGCCGGTGCCGAAATTTACAACACTGGTTGGTTCTGTCAAACTTTATTTGATTACACGCAGATTTATTGCATGAAAAATTGTTCAAATTTTTTTAGTCTTGATTGGATAATTTTGAATTTGGTGGTTTCTTTTTCCTTATAAAAAGACAAGTTGCCGTAGTAAAACTGTTTGAGGGAATCGATAGACTGGCCGGAAACTAATACTCACAATCTTATTGTAGCTCATATTTTGTGCATCACAATTTGATCTATACCCTTTTCAAGGTTGGTTTATTTCTATGCTATGCACCAGTGTTACAAGGTGTAAAGATGACCAGCAAAGGTTCTCTAATTCTGCTTCATCTTCCCTTTGATCAGCACTCCAAGCTGCATGTTCGAGCCGGTATTTCGGCTAGAGAGGCCATCTCAGGCATTCTAAAGAAGCGGAACATTGTGCCTGAAATGTGCACAGTCTGCATAGATGCCGACCCACAGAGTCCTCAAATAGATCTCCAGATGGACTTGGAGACTTTGGCACGGCAACTTCCAAAAAATGAGGTATAAAAAATTATTAGTGGTTATCTGGGCAGCGCATGGATCAGTTAAGATCGCGATAGTGGCGGGGTGCGGGGTGAAATCGCGGAGTTCTAACCAAAAAAAAAATTTAAAAAAGTAATCCTAATTATGTAATGATGATAAAGATGGGAACAACTACCATTTACATGGTCAACCGTGCTTTCAAGCCTTTTTTAAAGGGGCATGCTCACCTGTTAAAATTTGTCCCCGCCAATTCAAAAAAAATTTTGATTTTTCAACTTGGTTTTTTCTAACAAAACCACACCTAAAATGAAATCCCAGGCCTTGTTTTGTTATAAACCAAGCTGAAAAATCCATACAAAAGTTCAATGATTAGGAAAAAAATTTGAACTGGAGGGGAACTGGACAAATTTAAACAGCTGAGTATGCCCCTTTAAATTAGGAGTTTTGGATGAAGTTTTTTTACCTGACCGATGAAACCGAAGATTGAACTACCTAAAATAACAGCCATCCCAAAATAGTTATTTTCATTACAGTTGTGGGTGCATGCTGAGTGCATGGAATTGTTCAAATCCATTCGGCATGAATTTGTGCAGAAGACATTTCTGTCAGTAACCTACTGTGGAGTGTGTCGCAAAATGATCCTGCTCCAGGGCTACAGGTGTGACCGCTGCCAATTCAATTTCCACAAGAAGTGTTGGGGACAAGTGCCAACCTTGTGCGAATCCTATAATGTTCCCTATGACCTGGAAAAAGCCAATCAGCTGAGGGAAGTGTGTGAGAAATATAGTGGACCTCAGGCTGCCATGGCTGCTGACATTCTTTACAGTCTGCTGCCGTCAGACTCCACTAGCACGCTACCATCCTCTACTGCTCAACCCACTAATGGTTAGTCACAGTTTTGAAGTTTGCTGAATGCAGTTAGTTATTAGTTACGAATGGTAATTGCAGCTCGCGTTGGAGAAATAGCTCGACAAGCAGCCGTACGTCAAAAAGATTTCCAGAGTCCATATCCAAGAGATAGGTGGGTTGAGAAGTTTTGTTGATACGAATATATATTGAGGTGAAAAGCGTCTGAAAATGGTAACCGCTGCGACACATTAGAGAAAAAGTGAGAAAATGGTCACAACGTTGAGAAATTTCCATTTTCTCTGAGCTATTTCTAGTATAAGAGCCAAAATATCAATTAAGATTTTGAGTTTATGAGGCCTGCTGGTCTGATCACCAAGTACTGGCAGAAGTGATCATAGGTTCGATTTCCAGCGGAAGTTTAGCTTCTTATTCCATCGATTTTTTGTCGAGCACGGTACATTTGGTTAAGGTCCCTACAATCTGGCGAGTATGAAGCGACAGAAGCGGAACTCTTCGCCATTGACAATATCTAATGCAAAAAAATAACGAGAAACCTGATATGGAAGGCAGAATACACACTTTCTGCAAGGTATAAAACTTAAAAAACTTACACTAGACCAGTGATGTAAATTTCTAAACACCCGCACCGGCACCCGCACCGGCACTGGCTCCAAAAAATTTTTCCACCCGCACCGGCACCGGCCTCCAAAAATTTCCGCACCGGCATCTGCACCGGCACCGGCCGGTGCCGGTGCGGCACCCGGTGCGGTGACATCACTGCACTAGACCAAAAAAAAGGTTTAGACGAGCAAGTAATTCAGCAAAAACAGGTTTTATTCTCCACGATATGATTTACGACAATTACTAACTTTAACGAAGACATCAACAGATACTTGTGACTAATTTTCCTTTCCGGCTTCTTTTCGCAGTTCTTCATCTAGACGCTCTTTGGCACGGAATACAGTCGACGCTCGATTTAAGGACAGCCTGGGGACCGGCCAAACGCTGTCCTTAAATCGAGCTGTCCTTGTATCGAGCGTCCTTATATCGAGCTTTTTTTTCGTAACCAGAAATTTTCTGTCCTTAAATCAAGAGTCCACAATTTTTTTCAAACTTTTATTCAACAAACATCAGCGGTTAACACTAAAATAATTCGTTATTTTCTTTTGCCTCAGTTTTTCGATACGTTCTTTGGCCAACAGATCTTCCACCTTGTCGCACAACTGCAGCACCACCAGATTAGAAGAGTAGCGCATTAGATATCGCACAGCCTCACGGGCACCTCGGGTAGTAGTTAGCGGCAATTCTGGCTCTTCATTGACGTCCATCACGTCATTGTCACTGAAAAGAAATTTTTTTGCAGCCAAACTTACCAAAAGACCTACCTTTCTGCTTCCAGTATCTGCTGCGATTTCTTTTAAGGTGAGAGTTCCGCCGGTTGCCAGATGATCATCCACGGCTAAGTAATCATTAAGAGGGCCTTCAACCTGATTCAGCTCTTGTAGCTCGGCCCAGAGTTTGCTAAGTTCCTCATTGTCTTCCACCGTTTGCACTTCTTTGCCTGGTATTTCTACAGCCTAAAACAAAAAGTTAATTCATCCACAAGGAGTAGAAGACAAACCTCCACGTTCTTTACGAATCCAGCCTTCCTGAAGCAATTTGCAAGAGTCTCTGGCTTGACGTCTTCCCAAGATCTTCTGAGGAAATGCAGTGCTTTTAGAAGATCCACCTTGTAGTCCACCTTGTCATCGATCGCTGCAAAACGTTCACGGAGTAGATGAAGTCGGTAATGCACCTTTAAATTCTGGATAATGCCTTGATCGCAAGGCTGGAAAAAAGGATTATCCAACAGCAAATTTCGAAAACCAAACCTGAGAAGCAGCTGTTGTGTTAGGAGGCAGAAACTTGATGGTGATATTCTCTAGCTGGATTTTCGAATGGCCTGCGAAGTTATTCAAGTACAGCAGAACCTTCCTTCCTTCTCGCTTCAGTTTTCTCTCCCAGTCTTTGAGCGACGTTTCGAAGATATCCCCTAAAAATAAACAGTTTAATGCTAGAAAATTTTTTTGAATTTTACCACTCATCCACGCTTTTTTATTGGCCTTGTAAGTGACCGGTGGCTCCTTGTTTTTGAAGCATCTTGGCTTTGTTGATCTCCCAATGACCAGAAGAGGCAGTTTCTCAGTTCCGCTCATATTAGCTGCCACCAGAACTGTGATCCTTTCTTTGCTCTTCTTGCCGGAGGTACATCGCTCGCCTAAGAAGAGAGAAAATAGCTTGGTCAAGACAATCAAAAACCAACCTTTAAACGCCAGAGTTTTGCTTGGAAGAAGATGGTAGAAGAGGCCTGTCTCATCAGCGTTGAAAATATCGTCGGCCGAGAAGTCCTTGAGTGATTCGATTAGAACATCTTGCTGCCAATTGCCAAGCACTTCCATGTTGATTTCTGCTGATTCCCCTAGTTTTCTTTGAAGACAATTGAGTGACGCGCTTTGAACTTGCCCAACCAACCGTCGCTTGCTTTAAAGTTCTCCAGATTGGACAGTTTTTTTTGCCATCTCTGTCTTGCTCTGCTCTTCTGACCACGGCTTAGAACCCAGAGCATTCTTCAGCGGCTTCGCCAATTCTATTGTCAGTGAACGCGCCTTCTCCTAAAGCAAAAAAGTTAGAAGAAGAAGACACAAACCGATCTTACCGCCAAAAGAGGACCCGACATTGGAGCATTTGCGCTTCTCGCAGCTTTGAACCACCGTAGAACTGCTTCCTCCAGATCGTCGTGCTTTGCCGTTTTCAGATGCGTTCGCTTGGCTTTGTTCCATTCATCGATCGATTCGAGAATTGTCTTTCTTTCGCCAAGAATGTTTCGGATAGAAGACGCAGGAAGACCGAATTGCTCACTGGGTTCATTTGATTTCTTGCCCACAGAAGCATCAATAATCTGCTTCTTCAGCTCCATGGAAATGACGCGTCTTTTCTTGCTTGGAGTTGCCATAATTTCTACTATCAAAACAAAAGGTCAACAGTAATAAAAACAGTTGCAAAATGCGAAAAACACAAAGAATAAGTAAAAGAGTGTTCAAAATTTTTGTTGAAATTTTTCGATTTCTCCCCGTTGAGACAACAAAAATTTGGAATTTTGGCTGAGAATTGCTTGCTGTCCTTATATCGAGCGGACATTTGTGGGTTGGGACCGGCAAATACTGTCCTTAAATCGAGCATGTCCTTAAATCGAGTGTCCTTGTATAGAGCGGCAGCTTGGCTTTATTTATATGAAAACCAACCAAACCAAATTTTCGTGTCCTTAAATCGAGCGTCGACTGTACCTAAAAAAAGCATAGGATCAAATACATTTTATTCCGAGAAAACGATCAAGTTTTGCATTATACGACAACCAAGCGCAGCCTTTCCATATTGGTTTCTGGGGTTTTGAACCTTTTCAATAAACTGCACTCAAGAAATATCAAGGTCTTTTGACAAATTTTGATGATCTGTGCATTATGAAATTTACATGGTCTTATGCAACAAAGTTTAGTCGAAAATCACAGTTTATCCAAGATCAAACTCATAAAGAGACTGAAATCCGTGAATACTAAATGCATGATCAGGGTTTATGAGGACCAAGTAAAAAACTAGCGGCCCATTGTCGAACGTTTCCCAAAACTTAAACACAAACTTTTGACTGAAGATACAACAAGCCTCCCTTGGTCCTGTCATTGATCTCGAACAAATGCTTGAACCTGAATTGAGTAATCAATGAATTAGACCATGGCTCAGACTAACTTTTCTTCAACTTCAGATAAATCTAGAGGTGTCTTGACATTTAGTATCTGCATGGATTCCTGCAAATTAAAATCTACCCTTATTCTAAATAGTTAAATGAGAACTAGTGACACCTGTAGAGATATGCCCAACCTTGCATTTGTCTTGATAGCCTCCTGCTCTGCTGTTGGTCGCTTGGAAGATGTAAAATTCGAAGAGGTCGCGGAAGTCTGACTCTGAGCGGCACGTTTGCTGGCTGAAAAACTTCAGTTGATTAGAAGAAGAGAAAGCAGCGAAGAGAAACTCGAAATAACTAACCACTGAATTCCTCTTTTACTGCTTTCTGGAATGCTTTACCTGAAATATTATGAAAATATGACCTGTTTAGCATATTGTGGTCAGTAAGTTGACGTTACCGGCGGCTTCTCCAAATGCAATGACGACCTTGGCCAAATTTCTGAACACGATCTAGATTGCTGGATATAACTGTACTAAAAAAGTTTATAAAACATACTACGTCATTTTCTTCGGATAATAACACTGTGTCTGGGAACACTAACAGTGTTCCCAGTTAGCAATTATCCAGGCAATAATTTTTTCCCCTGTTTGATTGTAGGTTTCGGGCTACTATTGTATAAACTATTATGTTCAAAACCAATTTTTAAGATATTTCCAGGGTTGGGTCATGGCCAGTGATTGGAAAAGCCAAGTCCTAAGCCAAAAACACAAAGCCAAATTTCGGCCGGCCAAATTTGGCTCGGCCAAAATTTGGCTTTTGCCGGCACTTTTGGCTTTGCGTTTGGCTTTTCCAATTAATGGTAATGGCGCGCCACATGGCGCAATATGGCTGAGCCATTTTAAAGTAGCCAGACATTTGATAATCTCTATTATGCGGTGGTCATGACAGATGTTTCATTGTAGAAATGGCCGGGGTTTGGGAATGTGGCCGAATTTAAAAGGGCCCCTCATTTTCCCAGTCTTAAATCTTTCATTGGATAAGCATTAATCAGCAACAATTTATTGCAGATCCTCTTCTGCGCCCAACATCAATGTCATCAAAGACGACTTTAGTTTTGCTGAAATGGTAGACATTTTAAACAAACAACTTTTTCCAAAAAATCCTTTTTGCTTTCCAGCAAGCTCTTCAGACCACATCTTTTCATTTTGGACTTCAACAATATTCGAGTAAGATATTATTCACTTTTGGTTACCTATAAAGGCTGCCTTAATCTTTACGCCAATTTTCAAAAAAATTTTTCTTCTTCAAACTTTTTACGAGGGTTTTACGAAACTTTTCGGCCTTATCTTTTTTTGCCTTGGTCCTCCAAGGCATATTTTTGCACGCGATTCTGGGATCGGCCAATTTTGTTTCAACTTCTAAAAACTGTAATTACTTCTACTTCAGACGCATCCACAGACGCAGCCACCCCTACAGATGAGCATCAGCGTTCTCAAACCCCTTCGCTGACCTTCCCCCACCGTCCAGCCATCAGAGGCAGTGTGCCCTCAACCACAGGTGGCAGCATAACTGGCAGTTTAAGTCAGAGTGGAGTGGCTAGTTCGTCCACTTCCCTTTACCCACCCACTTCTTCCAACCGGCTAATGGCTCAGACAGGTACGAGAGTTGGGCTCGGTCAGCCAGCTGCCTCCTCCTCAGCCTCGCCCACCTCCACATGCTCCAGTCCTGTGGTTGCCCACCACCTTCTGGATGCCCCACCCTTGGCCGCCTCCAGCCACCTGCTGGGTGGTTTAGCGGCTGGAGGCACGGCTTTGACACCGCCTCAGTCGGCTCCACCCCAGAAGACCTCACATACCTTCTTTGTGGACCAGAGGATGAGATCCAAAAGTAGGGGTTTTAATTGCTTGGATTCGGTGGATTTTTATTTGTATTGTGGTATTTAAGGTCCTGGAGATGTCAGATATAACACAACTACTGGTGGAACAACACCAACAGGAGGGGGTAATACAGTGTCGAGTGCTTCAGGCAGTGCCTCAGGCTCCAAAAATGACCTATCCACTTCACTCCAGGAGGGCATCAAGAACACTACGGAATTTCAGAGAAGGGGTGGAGAGAAGTACAACAAAAGGTGGGGGTTTTTAATAACTATCGTATTTTCTCTAATTATAGACCCGGGTCTATAACTTTTCAACCACCAACCCACTGTCGGCATTTACTGTCAGCAATTGCCCTAAGTTGGGGCTTTAATGCAAATGACCATCGAAATAAAGAAAATTAGCCAAAATTATATTTGTTTAGGCAAAAACTCTACCGATATTACTGTGGTCTCGTATAGTTTCACTAACTTTTTAGAGTCAAAATTGCATGAGGAATCAGATAGAAATTTTTCCACAGCAAAGTCACTTCCGAAAAATAAGTAACTTGCGAAGGTTTTACCAGGAAGGGAAAGAGTATTTCTGAAAGGTAGGATTTTCGGTGTTACTTCGAAACTGTTATTTTAATAGTTTTACATTATTGTGTACAACCACATACTGAAAATGACGGTAGGAAGCTGATCTAGATTTTGAGTATAAGGTTGTAAATCAGCATGTGAATTAAAATTGCACAAAAACGTCAGTTCCAAAATAATACCGAAGAGTTCCGGGGCAGACTTGGGTAGTTGTTTGTTTTTCGAATTTCAGCTTTAATTAAATATTTCCTTTTTTTTAATGATATCTCAAATGAAAGCCCAGAATTTCGGTTATATTTTTATTTAGGAAACTTGCGACTTGTAGAAAAAAGTCAGAAAATACTAATCGAACCAGTCAAAAAAAGACCCCAAAACGATCGATTTTCAGAAGTTGAGCCTATTTTAGCCTATAAAGTCCAGTAGGTGTAAAACCCTGTGCTAAGAATATGATGGTAATTCTAAAGGATTCTACAAAAATCGTAGAAATAATCATTCAAACAATTGGTGGTTTTATACAACATCTAATATAACATTTTCAATCAAATTCGAACAAACCAACATATTCTTCATCAGTAATACCAGCTTCTTGAATTGTTTCTTCATTTGGTTCTTCTTCTAATTCTCCCACTTGTTCTTCCTTTCTTGCTCGCTGGAACAGACGGGCATGCTCTAGCATCAGATTGTGCTTTATGAACGTCACTTGGGAAGCCGTGTATACTTTCATTTTATTTCGGAGCTTGGTGTGAATTCCATTGCGGAGAGACCAGTTTCGTTCGGTTGGAGCTGCAGAGATGGGCACGTTGTGAAGCATTTGAACCACCTTGGCCAATAGCGTGTTGGAGAAGAAGGCTGTCCACCATGTTTGAGCATTCATTGAGTTGACTGCATCCCAGGCATAGCGGCGCTTATGCTTTGAAAAGATTCCAGTTCCAGCCAACCAGTGAGCCCACTCAGCCATAACCTGAAAGATGAAAATAATCATTTCACTCAGATGCACAAGTCTTACCTTTCCCTCTTGGCCTGCAAACAACGGATTCTTCAGACACTTGTTGGCGAGAAGCTCAATTCCAGCTTGTTTCTGCTCTTAAAGATTGTCCTTGATCCGATGGCTCCAGGAGATCCAACAAATGAGTGACATCAGTCTTTCCGAATTCTTCTCTACTGTTTAAGATCTAAAACGAATGTGATAAACAATAAACAAAACCAACCTCAATCAGTTCATCTTTTAGCTCTGGCAAGAATTCACTGTTATAGAACGATGTCAACAACCAATTAATAGTAAAACTAACTCTTGTTAAAAGAATGTCCAACTCATCTTGGTCGTCCTTGGAAGTTGTGTCGAACCAGTTCTTCAGCGTTCGAGAACTTCCAGTTCCCGAAATTGCTGTGTCCATCGAAAGCTTGGCCTTCTTGTGTTGCGGTGACTCTTCTGAGCTGGTTGCTGGCTTCTTCATTCTGTTCGATTTGCTTCCTTGCTTATGCTTCGACCGTTGCTGGCTTGTTCATTCTCTGTTCGATTTGCTTCCTTGCCTCGGCTCCGACTTTGCTGCAGTTCTAAAAAATAATCGGTGAGGTGTGCAACTTTTCAAAAAACTACCTTCAGGTGTTTTTCCATCACAGCAGCATCCGTTTTGTAGCGAGCATTGCAAAATTGGCAGTATCCGACGAAGACAAGTTTTATTCTCTTCTTATTATTCCAATTATTCCAACACCAAGAAAGAGGCTTTCCCTTTGACATTGCTAATTGCTAAAAAAAGACAAAGTTGAAGAGCAACAAAATTCGAAAATTTGTTGTTCTTCTTTCTACGATTTCTATGTATGCGTAGAAATAAGCGTAGAAAAACCGTAGAATTCTATAGAATTTTACATAGAATTCTTTTCTTCAAATTTTTTAGAAAAAATACACATTTACCATTTTTGAGAAAAAAATTATTTTTTCCACTTTTTCGCCCATTTGGAAAGGAAAAAGATACTTTGGCGCAAAATTTTAGATTTAAAGGACCATGCCATCTGTTTTAAATTGCCCCCCGCCAATTCAAAAATTTTGCCTAAACATTTAACTTCTGTACGTCTTTTTCAACTTGGTTTCTACTAGGGTTGTCGACTCGACGCGTTGATTTCGACTTTTAACGTCGAAAGTCGAGAAATTCTCGACTTTCGACGTTCGACTCGACGCGTCGATTCGAAATATTCGACGGGACGACAACCATATTTCTAACAAAACAAGGCCTATAATTTTTTTAGGTAAAGTTTTGTTAGAAACCAAGTGAAAAAATCCGTACAGACGTTCAATGATTAGGATTTTTTTTGAATTGGCGGGGGACAACCGTTGTCATAGACGGCGATGGCCCTTTAAAAAAAAGCAGAAATCTTTTCAGAAAAAAGTATTTCCATCCCTGATTTAATCCAAAATTACATCCAAATAAGAATCAGCTAAATTGTCAAAAAGTGGTGAAAAAGTGGTTGGACGCTAGGCGGAGTAGAACTGGGGAGATGTGCCGTAATAGAGTCACTTTGTTTAACTTTTTTTCAATTTCGCAGGCGGTCAATAGAAGACTGGGAGATCAGCAACGACAAAGTGATATTCAAGGAGCAGATTGGCAACGGCTCTTTTGGAACTGTCTACAAGGCCTATTACTTTGGTAAAACACACTCCATTTTCACCTTAATTCCCCAAAATTACACTATTTTGCCCGATTTCAGGACCAGTAGCAGTGAAGAAGCTTAACATTAAGACCCCGTCTCCTGCCCTTCTTCTCGCCTTCAAAAATGAGGTGACTGTACTCAAAAAGGCCAGACACGGAAATGTACTCAATTTCCTAGGAGTGATCAGAGAGCCGGAATGGGTATTATTATTTTTTGTATTAATAAGGTTTAGATATTAACCTTGAAAACTGTATTCAGGCAATAGTGACCCAATGGTGTCAAGGTTCCAGTCTCTACCGACACATCCATGTGGTAGAGCCAAAAGTAGAGTTCGAGATGCAGACTATATTGGAGATATGCAAGCAAATTTCTCAGGGCATGAACTATTTGCACTCCAAAAACGTGATTCATAGGTGGGTTTTGGAAGTTAGGTTGCGGCTTTTGGGATATTTAGGGGAAAAACTCAACTGTCGACGGTCACAACTGTTGACCCCCAACTGTCGACGGTCACAACTGTTGACCCCAACTGTCGACTGTCGAAATTGTTGACCCCCAACTGTCGACGGTCACAACTGTTGACCCCCAACTGTCGACGGTCACAACTGTTGACCCCCAACTGTCGACTGTCCAAATTGTTGACCCCAACTGTCGACTGTCGAAATTGTCGACCTCCAACTGTCGACGGTCACAACTGTTGACCCCCAACTGTCGACGGTCACAACTGTTGACCCCCAACTGTCGACTGTCCAAATTGTTGACCCTAACTGTCGACGGTCACAACTGTTGACCCCAACTGTCGACGGTCACAACTGTTGACCCCCAACTGTCGACTGTCCAAATTGTTGACCCCCAACTGTCGACTGTCCCAACTGTTGACCCCAACTGTCGACTGTCCAAATTGTTGACCCCCAACTGTCGACTGTCCCAACTGTCGACCTCCAACTGTCGACGGTCACAACTGTTGACCCCCAACTGTCGACTGTCCAAATTGTTGACCCCAACTGTCGACTGTCCCAACTGTCGACCTCCAACTGTCGACGGTCACAACTGTTGACCCCCAACTGTCGACTGTCCAAATTGTTGACCCCCAACTGTCGACTGTCCCAACTGTCGACCTCCAACTGTCGACGGTCACAACTGTTGACCCCCAACTGTCGACTGTCCAAATTGTTGACCCCCAACTGTCGACTGTCCCAACTGTCGACCTCCAACTGTCGACGGTCACAACTGTTGACCCCCAACTGTCGACTGTCCAAATTGTTGACCCCAACTGTCGACTGTCCCAACTGTCGACCTCCAACTGTCGACGGTCACAACTGTTGACCCCCAACTGTCGACTGTCCAAATTGTTGACCCCAACTGTCGACTGTCCCAACTGTCGACCTCCAACTGTCGACGGTCACAACTGTTGACCCCAACTGTCGACTGTCCAAATTGTTGACCCCCAACTGTCGACTGTCCCAACTGTCGACCTCCAACTGTCGACGGTCACAACTGTTGACCCCCAACTGTCGACTGTCCAAATTGTTGACCCCCAACTGTCGACTGTCCCAACTGTCGACCTCCAACTGTCGACGGTCACAACTGTTGACCCCCAACTGTCGACTGTCCAAATTGTTGACCCCCAACTGTCGACTGTCCCAACTGTCGACCTCCAACTGTCGACGGTCACAACTGTTGACCCCCAACTGTCGACTGTCCAAATTGTTGACCCCCAACTGTCGACTGTCCCAACTGTCGACCTCCAACTGTCGACGGTCACAACTGTTGACCCCCAACTGTCGACTGTCCAAATTGTTGACCCCCAACTGTCGACTGTCCCAACTGTCGACCTCCAACTGTCGACGGTCACAACTGTTGACCCCAACTGTCGACTGTCCAAATTGTTGACCCCCAACTGTCGACTGTCCCAACTGTCGACCTCCAACTGTCGACGGTCACAACTGTTGACCCCAACTGTCGACTGTCCAAATTGTTGACCCCAACTGTCGACGGTCACAACTGTTGACCCCCAACTGTCGACGGTCACAACTGTTGACCCCCAACTGTCGACTGTCCAAATTGTTGACCCCCAACTGTCGACGGTCACAACTGTTGACCCCCAACTGTCGACGGTCACAACTGTCGACCTCCAACTGTCGACGGTCACAACTGTCGACCCCAACTGTCGACTGTCCAAATTGTTGACCCCCAACTGTCGACTGTCCCAACTGTCGACCTCCAACTGTCGACGGTCACAACTGTTGACCCCCAACTGTCGACTGTCCAAATTGTTGACCCCAACTGTCGACTGTCACAACTGTTGACCCCCAACTGTCGACGGTCACAACTGTTGACCCCCAACTGTCGACTGTCCAAATTGTTGACCCCAACTGTCGACTGTCCCAACTGTTGACCCCCAACTGTCGACTGTCCAAATTGTTGACCCCCAACTGTCGACTGTCCCAACTGTCGACCTCCAACTGTCGACGGTCACAACTGTTGACCCCCAACTGTCGACTGTCCAAATTGTTGACCCCAACTGTCGACTGTCCCAACTGTCGACCTCCAACTGTCGACGGTCACAACTGTTGACCCCAACTGTCGACTGTCCAAATTGTTGACCCCCAACTGTCGACTGTCCCAACTGTCGACCCCCAACTGTCGACGGTCACAACTGTTGACCCCCAACTGTGACTGTCCCAATTGTTGACCCCAACTGTCGACGGTCACAACTGTCGACCTCCAACTGTCGACGGTCACAACTGTCGACCTCCAACTGTTGACTGTCCCAATTGTTGACCCCCAACTGTTGACTGTCCCAATTGTTGACCCCCAACTGTCGACGGTCACAACTGTCGACCCCAACTGTCGACGGTCACAACTGTCGACCTCCAACTGTCGACGGTCACAACTGTCCAATATCGGATTGGATATCATATGTCAAAAAGTGCCGGATATCGGCTGTCGGATTTCAGATATCGAATATCCGACGCATCGCTGGTTCTTACGTCTTTTGTGGCAACTTTCTTTGATTTTTTGGTACTTCTGCTGTTTACATGTCCCCTCATATTTTTTGAAATTGCGAATTTTCGCGACGTTTTTGCACATTATTTTTGAATATTTTTGTTTGTCGTCCGTTGCTTTTTCATTTCTCTCTGTTTTTTTATTTTCTCTTGCTGTTTTACCAAAATCTCATATCCCTAACGTTATTTTAATTACAGATGGAAGAGCTAAACGGTTTCACACTCGCAAATCTCTACGAATTCTTAATTTTTTTTACATTTGTGGTCCATAATATCGATCGTTTATCCTTCTGAAAGTGTTTAATAAAGAATCATTCTAAATATTCATTCTAAATTTCAAAAAATATGAGGGGGGTAAACAGCAGAAGTACCGATTTTGTTTGTGTTTTGAATAAAAGCACCAACCGTATATTCTCTATAAAAGGCCCCTTATTTTCGACTAGGATTTTAGAGTTAAGGCCATTTTCGATTGACAATTTTTCAGGGGTTGAAAAATAAAGGCCCCGGGACCTTTAATATAGAATATACAGTATTTTTGCCAAAATAGGATCATTCCGAAATAAGCGAGTCAACAAAATGTTTTTAGGAATCCGAGTAAGGCATCATAGCCGTAACAATTAGAGCTGTCCAATTTTCCGCAAAAGTAGAAACTAGGAAATTTCCCCGCAAAATAGGAAATTTCCGGAAAAATAAAGAAAAATAGAAATTTATTCAACTTTTATGAAACAATACTCATTCTTTGATTAATATATAATCCTGCTTCAGTAAATAACTTTATTGACACCAAAATAATATCCACTGAAACTATACTTACCGTGAACCTATCACAATCCGTATAACTTACCGAAAATTGGTAAACTAAGAAGAGGTATTGGCTGTACAGTTAACTGTGGATGTACAGTTGACTGTGGATGTACAGGTGACTGTTAACTGTGGATGTACAGTTAACTGTGGATGTACAGTTGACTGTTAACTGTGGATGTACAGTTAACTGTGGATGTACAGTTAACTGTGGATGTACAGTTAACTGTGGCTTTACAGTTAACTGTGGATGTACTGTTGACTGTAGAATTAAACGCCGATATAGTGTCCCCCGTTTTAAATAATTTGAAACTCAAACGGCCCTGGCCACACTCCTGGAAACGGAAACGAAAACAAAGTTTTTAGAAAATATCAATTTTTTAATTTTAAAGTTATCCAAGTTATCCATTTTAAAGTTATTAAAGTTTAAAGTTAAGTTAAAGTTGCGATTCTGATACATATGATCTGTAACCAGGGTGACCAACTCAAATTTTGAAAATAACGGCAACATGTTCCAAAATAACGGCATTCCAAATAGAGGAATCCAAAAATAACGGCATTTTTTAATTTAATAATCCAAAACTAGGCAAAATGTCATTATTTTCAAAAAAAAAATAACGGCAAAATTGTGCGAAATAACGGCAATGCCACTAAATAACGGCAAGTTGGTCACCCTGTCTGTAACTACTTTTTGATTTTCTGTCAGATTCATCTAAAAGAATTTTACCTGAAAAATTCAATATTTTTGAACTTTCTCGGTTTCCAGAAACGGAAACCGTTTCCAGAAATGGGCTGAAACGAACCAAAAATTCAAAAATATGGAATTTTTTCAAGTAAAACAGAAATTCTGTTCGATGGATCTGATAGAGAATCAAAAAGTAGTTGTAGCTCATATATATCAGAATCGCAACTTTAAAATTAAAATATATTTTTGATATTTTCTAAAAACTTTGTTTTCGTTTCCAGAAGTGTGGCCAGGGCCAATACAGTGCCCTTTAATTCAGTGGCCTCCTTGGCCTCGGTGATGAACAAAGTAAGCAACGTTTTCCAAAATACAGACTGCCGGAAAATTACAACAATTTTTCCGGGAAAATTCCGAAAAGTTCTCGGGAAATTTTGCTTGGAAATTTCCCATTGGTGAACTCTAGTAAAAATATTATTAATACATCCCGTCATAACGTAAACCTATCACAATGATGAACTTCCCTAAGCCTAATTTAAAAAAAATTAATAAAATTAAAAAAGTAATTGCAAAAATGTTAGGAAAATCGCCAAATGCCCCTAAACCACAAAAAATTGCTCATATTTTCATAAAAAAAATTATTTGCTGGTTAGATTGCCAGTGGTAGCGAACTCTTTTTTTACAAATGTACCTGTTCCAGAGATCTTAAAACCAACAACATCTTTTTGACCGAGGGAACCACTGTGAAAATCGGAGATTTCGGGCTGGCCACTGTCAAGACCAGGTGGAGTGACTCCAAGGTTTGTAGCAACTTGTCAAAAACCTCCTTGTATCTCTTGTACCTATTTAGGATGGAGTTCCCAACCCAAACCCTACTGGTTCAATCCTGTGGATGGTTAGCTTATTATTTTTGCCTTTTAAATAATTTGTAAACCATATTCTAGGCCCCTGAGATCATCAAAATGGTCAGTTCTGATCCTTACAGCACCCTGTCAGACGTGTACTCGTTTGGCATCTGCCTGTATGAGCTGTTGTCCGCCCTATTGCCTTACGATGACATCAAGAACAGGGACCAGATCATGTTTATGGTGGGTAGTGGACTGCTCAGACCCAACATGAAGAATATCCGCAATGATGCGCCCAAAGCCCTGCGCCAATTGCTGGAACAGTGCATTCGGTATGATAGGAACGATAGACCAGAGTTCAGAGCGGTGAGCTAATTATTTCATATAATACCGGGGTGCGGCAAAAGTCCTTCCTGCTTTTTCAAGCAACTGGTTAGGCGTCAAATCTAATTGAAAAAATGACCGAAATCCGAAAAATTAGGGAACATTGCCATTTTAGTCATTTTTTCAAGAAATTGACCTTTTTCAAAAAGACATGTCGCAACATTCAGATCTTCAAAATAGATTCTGTAACATGGGTTTTGTAGCTCTTGAGCTGCACTACAATATGGTGCCAAGAAGTTACTGAAACCCTTGAAATGTTATCAGTTAAAGTGATAAAAATACTTGTAAACTTTTCAAAATGACCTCACTGGTGCTAAATGGTGACTTATCAAGCTGAGTTTAATATGCTATTTGAAAGAAGACAGGCAGGCTACAAAATAGAAGAAAAAAGATATGATCCCAACATAGATGAAACATGAGGCTTCGAAAATCCGTCGGGATCTTTTTGGACACCAGTTATCAGTAATAGCTATCTTGTAGCGTTGGTTAAGGGCTTTCCAATGTATGTTTCAGATTTTTTTTCAATTACGTTCAGATATAATCTTTAAAAAAAATAATAAATTTGATAAACTGAAAAATTAATTTTTTTGCAAGTTCCGCTAAAACTCCCTACTTTGTAACAATTGTATTTTAAGCACACTTGAAGCAGAAAATATTTTGCGTAATGATTCTGAAAGCCCCTGAAAAGCGCTACAACATGATTATAACAGATTTTTTTATTCATTTTTAAATAGGATTTTTGTAGCCCTTCGTAAACATTCATTTCCTTGAAAAATGAAATGCAAGATTTTATTTCGGATGCCAATTTTCTTTTGATTTTTTTAAAATAATTTTTTATTCAAAATAAAAAAGCTTATGCACCGTTTTGAAGAGAGGGCTACAAAGCGGTATATTGAAATGAAAATTTTCAATTAGATTTTACGCCTAACCAGCTGCTTGAAAAAGATGCAAGCACTTTTGCCGCACTCGGTAAAATAGGGTCCCTCCACAATGGCCACTTATCTGTAGGGCTAGTCAAATTACGTCTGTTTGGTTCCTTACAAGATATTTTTTGTGAAGAAACCGCGGTCGTAGAGTCCCTTCTCTAAAGTGGTCGCTGGTCACCTTGATCTGGTGCCAAGGGTGGCTATTACTGAGGAAGTCGACTGTATTAGTAATCTACCAAAATTGACTAAAAATCAGAATATAGACAGTACAATTCCACGGAAAATTTATTTAGAAGTCCCCACTAGCCAAAAACGAAATTCTGATAGTAAATTCGTGAACAGGATAGTCGATTTACAAACAAAAGTGTTCTTTAAATACAAAACTCATTGTCAAATTTGAAATATTGAATTTTTAAATTTTTTTGTCCTGAAAGGAATTTGCAATTTGACAGTAAGTTCGGATTTTCTGTATGCAAATCAACCACGCTGAACACGAATCCGGTGTTATAATTTTGTTTCTGCTTAGCGATAATGTTGAAGATTGAATTTTATACCTGAATATTCTGCGGAATAGTCTCCATCGCAAAATTTTCGCTATGCCATCTAGCTTCTGTTCAGCTCAATACTAGTCGAACTTTCACCCAAAAACATGTGAATAATAATCTATGACTAACAAGATCCGTTAAATATTAGCAAAACCATGTTTATATCCAATTTCACAACTCGAAATCTTGCAGATCTACACTATCTTGGACACCATTCGACTGCCCAAACTAAAAAAAGTCGGCCAGTGAACCCAATATGCACACTGCTAATGCAAGCATGTCCCTGTCTGGTCTGGGCATGGAGACATCCCCCATGGGTTCCTCTCCCAAGACCTCCAACCATCATCATCACCACCATCAACAACAGCATCGGCCAAGTCAGTTGTTGGCGGCTGCTCTCTTGCCATCCTTCAACTCGTCCACCCAGGCTTGGGCCTAGATAGTCAACTCTAATGGCTGGTCTACCCACTTTTTGTTAATCATTCTTGCTTCAAAAATACGTTCTATGCACTTCTAAGTACTTTTTAACTCGGTCAACACTTTCGATCCCGTCCTAATGTACCCTGCGGAGTACAGGTTGGTTAAGTACTATTTCAGGTAAAAGTAATAAAAACCAAAACCTGGACTTGATTGCCTCGGTAGCTCACAAGGGAGGGACCCGGCAAAACTGTGGCCTGGGAAAACTTCGATGAAAATTTTTTTTTGCGTATTCTTGTAGAGCGTGCCAAGTTCCTGAAAAATCTGGCTCCCCGGCTCTGAAGGTCTACAAATAGCGGTACAAGGGTCACTCAAAGTTCTAAAAACAGCTCGATACCCATATCATGGTTTTTATAACTGGTCCATGGTTCATTCCTAAAATGTTTGTTGGCTTTCATAGGTGGGAAGCCAAATTCACATGGGATTTGGGCACGCTCTACCAAAAATTCATCGAAAAATCACCAGGTCGCAGTCAGAATACCTCCCTTGTCAGTGGTTGAGCAGCGGAGGACGGTCAAAGTTGGCCGTCGGTTCGATTCCCACTGGAAAGGTCTTTTTCCCCGACTTTTGCTCTGCCTGCAACATAGCCGGACACAAAAATATACTCTTTGTATATTATTGGACATATAATGGTGTGACCAATGCGGAAGTTAGTTTTCGGTCTAAATTATCTGAAAAATGGTTGACCACCACCAAAAACCAGATTTTTTTCTGTTGTGTGTGCTAAAAAGTGCCTGGAAATTTATAAAACGTCTATTTGAAGAAGGACATTTTGAGGTAGTTGAGCACTGTTCACACAGAAATGTAGCTATTGATCAGTCTCATATTTTTTTCTAATTTTGAGTCTTCGAATCCACCAAATCCATCCTTTTTTGACAATTTTTGTTTTTATTGTGCTTGTTAAATTGAAAACAAATGACGCTTCAAATTTGTTCGTTTAACTTTGTGTCCACAGAGCCAGTGTGCAACATATTTTACGTTTTAGCCAGCCAAGTTTGTGATATAATTACTACTAAAAATAGTTTTATGTTGTAGATAAGTTTTTGTTGTTGTAATGGCCCTGTTCATAGTCGGGGTCAACTTTTTCTTAAACTTATTTTATTTTGATATTTATGACCGCAACTTTTTGAGCTCTACACGAAAATGTGGACAATATTTGACGTATAAAAATCGGTGGGTGAAAAAAGTTGATCCCCTGAAAAGTTGAGGGGTCAACTCGACTGTGATGACAGCCAATGCCCATCTTAATTTATAGATATGTAAACGCTGTTTCTACAATCTTCATTTTAGCGTGAAACAACCCTCAAGTTGGACTCCAAAACAAATTTTTCAATAAGTCTCAGAAAAAATATTTTGGAAAAATGGGTACTATCAAATGTGCAAGTTCGACCCCGCCTTCCAAATTGGAAAAATTATAAATTTTACACTTTTTCTGGAAAAATCAGGTACTTCGTTTAAAAAAGGCTCACTCTTACTTCTGTTTAACTTGAAAGGATGTGCTGAATGGAGACTGTACTAATCATTGACTACTTGTTATCTAAAATCATCAACAATATCATCATGGGCTTCACTTTCTTATATGGAGTCCTCCCAGAACGATGTCATGACCACTTTTTAGGCTTTTCTGGCAAGAATTAGACTGAAACACATGTTTTCAAGATTGTGCACATATTTTATAATACCTTTTCCCAAAATTTTTGGTGAATTAATTACGCCGTTTTGTTCAAATTATGATCAAAAAAGCCAAAGTTTGGCCATGAAATTTAAAAAAAATGACCCTACTAGCGAATAACAATCCACCCCCAGCTCCAAATTTTATTTTTAAACTTAAGTAAAAGTAACTAAATGCATGTCCCTGACCCCAGAAAAGTGCACAAAACATTTATTAGTCACAACTTCCATACGTTGGCCTACCCCTAAGCCTGAACTTGTTGTTCCAAAGGGTAGTTACAGCGATTTTGAGGTAGTCAGATGTTGGTGGGTGGGGCAGTTATTAGCTAGTAGCTGATTTAAAAATCTTGTTTTCAGTTCAATTATTGCTGGGGCAGCTCGAAAAGGTGGTCAAACACCCTTTCGAAAGGACTTCATGTAATAAAGTTTTGCCACACACCGTATTTCCTCTAACAGGCCCACTGGTGGGTTTATTAGAGTCATTTTGAGATTTTTCAGTGCTCAACCAAGATCCAAAAGGCGGAATCGATAGAGCGCGCAGGAACTAAGAAAACGAAAAGAAACTTCTCAAAAAAAATTTCTGCTCCGAGATAAAGACCATCAAAGTCGAGGGGTGGATTCAGTAGAGGGCATGGGCTATTAGAGGAACTACGGTAATCTAATTTAGCTTAGGCTACTATAGATCAGCTGTAAATATAATAGCCATTGTGTTGGTGGTGATCACACCATCGGGGTTAGCACATTGTTGTTCATTTTCTAAGTATTTTTCCTTGAATAAAGACTGTCTATATGCTAATTGTATCAGACACCACAACATGAATTTGTGCAGGAAACTAGGGTTGTTGGCGGTCGGAAGTTCAGGATCTAGAAAATGTTGAATAAATGAACTTCTGTTGTTGTGTAACACAACTTGTGTTAGGTCAATAAAGTGTAAAATTGAGTTGATTCTATCGTTTGACGCGAAAATTAGCAGAAACCGGAAAAACAGGTCGGTTAACCGGGTAGGAGGAAGAAACCGAAAACCGGGTACGTGAAAAGCCCGGTTTTAAAAACAGACCGGGTACCAAAAAAACCGACCGCCAACAACCCTACAGGAAACATCAAAAATGTATTTTTCATCCAATTTTGCTGCTATTTCGAAAAAAACCGATATTTTTTAATTTTGATTTTTCTGATTTTTGACCTGTCTCTGAAAAAAGGCCGGAATAATTAAGTATCAGTTTCATTTTTAATGTCAGTTTAGCAAAAAATGTCAGTGTCAGTTTAGACTTTTTTTTGGCTAAAGTGCAGTATCCCTACGTGTCCCAAAATTGTGTTTTAACCACTTTTTGCAACGTTTTAGACACTGAAACGTGTAGAAAACGTGTTTTTGGTGGCGGAAAGACATTTTCGGAGAAAATATTTTTTTTTACAAAAATTTGACATTTTTGTCAAAAACTCTTTTTTAACATTTTCAATTAAAAACCAATAATCAAAGTAAATCTTTTATTTTTCCTGAAGTTCCT
Organism: Ditylenchus weischeri; assembly: GCA_029231635.1. Taxonomy (NCBI): domain Eukaryota; kingdom Metazoa; phylum Nematoda; class Chromadorea; order Rhabditida; family Anguinidae; genus Ditylenchus; species Ditylenchus weischeri. The sequence continues at coordinate 70,327 of JAMRYI010000463.1, read as the reverse complement.
GAAGAAGATCTGGAGGAATTTGAGGAAGATTTAAGCCGTATTATTTGTTACAGTCAACCCTCGTTAATCCGCCACCCCTAGGGACCGGCCTGGCGGATTAACGAGGGTGGCGGATTATCGAGGTGCGATTACCCTACCTTTACTTAACTTTAGCTTTTTTGGGACCGGCCCTAGGGTGGCGGATTAACGAGGTGGCGGATTATCGAGGTGCGATTACCCTACCTTTACTTAACTTTAGCTTTTTGGGACCGGCCCTAGGGTGGCGGATTAACGAGGGTGGCGGATTATCGAGGTGCGATTACCCTACCTTTACTTAACTTTAGCTTTTGGGACCGGCCCTAGGGTGGCGGATTAACGAGGGTGGCGGATTATCGAGGTGCGATTACCCTACCTTTACTTAACTTTAGCTTTTTGGGACCGGCCCTAGGGTGGCGGATTATCGAGGTGCGATTACCCTACCTTTACTTAACTTTAGCTTTTTGGGACCGGCCCTAGGGTGGCGGATTAACGAGGGTGGCGGATTATCGAGGTGCGATTACCCTACCTTTACTTAACTTTTTTTTGGGACCGGCCCTAGGGTGGCGGATTAACGAGGGTGGCGGATTGCGACCTACCTTTACTTAACTTTAGCTTTTTGGGACCGGCCCTAGGGTGGCGGATTAACGAGGGTGGCGGATTATCGAGGTGCGATTACCCTACCTTTACTTAACTTTAGCTTTTTGGGACCGGCCCTAGGGTGGCGGATTAACGAGGGTGGCGGATTATCGAGGTGCGATTACCCTACCTTTACTTAACTTTAGCTTTTGGGACCGGCCCTAGGGTGGCGGATTATCGAGGTGCGATTACCCTACCTTTACTTAACTTTAGCTTTTTTGGGACCGGCCCTAGGGTGGCGGATTATCGAGGTGCGATTACCCTACCTTTACTTAACTTTAGCTTTTGGGACCGGCCCTAGGGTGGCGGATTAACGAGGGTGGCGGATTATCGAGGTGCGATTACCCTACCTTTACTTAACTTTAGCTTTTTGGGACCGGCCCTAGGGTGGCGGATTATCGAGGTGCGATTACCCTACCTTTACTTAACTTTAGCTTTTTGGGACCGGCCCTAGGGTGGCGGATTATCGAGGTGCGATTACCCTACCTTTACTTAACTTTAGCTTTTTGGGACCGGCCCTAGGGTGGCGGATTATCGAGGTGCGATTACCCTACCTTTACTTAACTTTAGCTTTTTGGGACCGGCCCTAGGGTGGCGGATTAACGAGGGTGGCGGATTATCGAGGTGCGATTACCCTACCTTTACTTAACTTTAGCTTTTTGGGACCGGCCTAGGGTGGCGGATTATCGAGGTGCGATTACCCTACCTTTACTTAACTTTAGCTTTTTGGGACCGGCCTAGGGTGGCGGATTAGGGTGGCGGATTATCGAGGTGCGATTACCCTACCTTTACTTAACTTTAGCTTTTTTGGGACCGGCCCTAGGGTGGCGGATTATCGAGGTGCGATTACCCTACCTTTACTTAACTTTAGCTTTTTGGGACCGGCCTAGGGTGGCGGATTAAGGGTGGCGGATTATCGAGGTGCGATTACCCTACCTTTACTTAACTTTAGCTTTTTGGGACCGGCCTAGGGTGGCGGATTATCGAGGTGGCGGATTATCGAGGTGCGATTACCCTACCTTTACTTAACTTTAGCTTTTTTGGGACCGGCCCTAGGGTGGCGGATTAACGAGGGTGGCGGATTATCGAGGTGCGATTACCCTACCTTTACTTAACTTTAGCTTTTTGGGACCGGCCCTAGGGTGGCGGATTATCGAGGTGCGATTACCCTACCTTTACTTAACTTTAGCTTTTTGGGACCGGCCCTAGGGTGGCGGATTATCGAGGTGCGATTACCCTACCTTTACTTAACTTTAGCTTTTTGGGACCGGCCCTAGGGTGGCGGATTAACGAGGGTGGCGGATTATCGAGGTGCGATTACCCTACCTTTACTTAACTTTAGCTTTTGGGACCGGCCCTAGGGTGGCGGATTAGGGTGGCGGATTATCGAGGTGCGATTACCCTACCTTTACTTAACTTTAGCTTTTTGGGACCGGCCCTAGGGTGGCGGATTATCGAGGTGCGATTACCCTACCTTTACTTAACTTTAGCTTTTTGGGACCGGCCCTAGGGTGGCGGATTAACGAGGGTGGCGGATTATCGAGGTGCGATTACCCTACCTTTACTTAACTTTAGCTTTTTTGGGACCGGCCCTAGGGTGGCGGATTAACGAGGGTGGCGGATTATCGAGGTGCGATTACCCTACCTTTACTTAACTTTAGCTTTTTGGGACCGGCCCTAGGGTGGCGGATTAACGAGGGTGGCGGATTATCGAGGTGCGATTACCCTACCTTTACTTAACTTTAGCTTTTTTGGGACCGGCCCTAGGGTGGCGGATTATCGAGGGTGGCGGATTATCGAGGGTTGACTGTATTAGATGTTACAAAATAAAAGATTTACTTTGATATATTGGTTTTTAATTGAAAATGTGGCGCTGTCGGGACTCAGTCAAGTATTGAGTCAGTCCGGCAAATATTGCTATAGCTAGAATAAAATATACAGTTTATTCGATAAAAGCAGCAAAAAATATAAAGTGAAAGACCAAATCTGATTTCTTCGATCAGTGCAAGAAAAAGAGCGGTGGGATAGAATCGCTTATCAGCTAGTCCACAGTTTGCATGAGCTCATAAAATCCTGAGCTCAACCTCATAGAGGACCGTTCTCATGTGGGCTCAACTCACGTGAGCACACATTTTGAAGAACCTCAAGGATTCTCAACCTCAATGATTCTCACCTCACCTCATATTGCTTGAGGACAAATTTCAAACCTCACAAAATTCTCTTGAGAATCCCTTGAGCTCATGAAAGGCCCGTAACCTCACTAAATTTTGAGCTCACGTGAGAATTCCTCATGCGAATAAAAGTTTGTCTCAAATGAGTTTGCCCCAGACAGACAATTGAATTTCAACTCTTCACTTTCCACTCTGATCCTATTCCGCTTTTGCTTCTCTACTTCACTAACTCCTCACTCGCTTCAGATGGAAACCAACGGCAACACTAACCTCGTGACCAAAGGGAAGCTGAAGAGTGGGTACTATGTGGAGGTCCAGCAACTCAACGGGATAAGGAAACGTCATCCGATGTGGAAAGGTGCGCGCGAATGTGTGGATTTGGAGGGAAAGCCATTCATCATCTGCAACTACCCGATAAGAGGACAAGAACCGAGATGGAAGCTGTTGGAAACCGATCGTCTCAGCCCGTACTCCAAATCTGTTATCACCCAGAAATTGACTGAAACCCCGAAAATTCTGAGCTCAACCTCATGAGGATCGTTCTCATGTGGGCTCAACTCACGTGAGCACACATTTTGGAGAACCTCAAGGATTCTCAACCTCAATGATTCTCAAGGATTCTCACCTCAACCTCAAGCAAAAATTCTGTCCTCAAGCAAACTGTGAGCTAGTCCGATCAGCGACAAACAAACAGAAATGTTAGCTAAAGGGTGGGGGTGCAGCAGTGTGCAGCAAACATACATTTCAAATACAAAAATGTTGCCGCTAGAGTTGGCGTCTTTTGAGATGGAATTGCGGTCATCCAAAACACTCCCGACCGAGCGGGCCTTCTGTCAGTTGTAAGTGCTCATCCACTCGTGGTACACATCGTTCTGCAGGGGTTGTCTTGGGCGTCTTGGAAATTTACAGAGCTAAAACTTTTAACTTCTTGTTAAGTTCTGAAAATTTTGAATTAAGATTGGTTGATTAATAAAATCATGAGTCAAACCTGGATCACTGCTGCGACGTGCATCTTCCAATTGCTCGGCTGTCTTGGCGATGGTGTTCTCCATTCTTGTGAGGAATCCTTTGGCACTGGCAGGAGTGCACTTAAGACACTTGCGCTTTTGTTCGGCGTCAACTGTCACCAACGAGAAGTACTTCCAAATCAAAGCATATTCTAAATAAAGTAAATTATCTAACGATATAAACCAAATTACTCAATGAACAAAAATATAAGCAAGAAAACGGAGAGAAAAGAATTTGCACTCTCCCATGAATGCAGAAAAATCGTCATTTCATCTACATCATAAAACTAATTAAACGCCGTTTTTGAAACCGTTTACTGTTTAATCCCTTTAATCAAGATCCGTTTAATCGTACGTTTGATTTTCCGTTGAAACCCGTTAAATCATTAACGAACGGTCGTTTAAACGAACGCGGTAAACCCTATTTTAAAGCTTCTAAATCCGTTTATAAGCTTTGCTTAAACTTTATCTTTTTTGTTTAATATTATTGGTACTTGTAGAATTGCACACTCTCTATTCCGAGCGGTTTAAGGTTTGGTAGAAGCTACTGCGGATGCCTCCTGCAAAATGCTGCCATTGAACAATTGCAGTCTAGAAACTAACGGTATTAGTCCTAAATTGCTAAAGCTAGACAATAATCATTCAGTCAGAAAATTTTTGGATACATGGTTAGTTAATTCGAGAGTATTTTTTTTAACTTTTTCTGTTTATAAAAATGTCTTTTTCTTTGCTTTTTGAAAACCCCCTACTTTATTTTGATCCCTGAAAATCGGCAAAATTGGAGATCAATTTCGAGATTTTGAGATGCGAAAACAACATCTATAAGCTTAAAAAAGCGATGGGCAGCGATGTAAAATATTTGCTTAGGTATGAGACATAAATTTTCAAAGTTGAAAGGGGCGTCTTACATATAAGGAAATTCAGTAAATTTCTAACTATTGAATACCTACTTTTCAATTATTTTCAGAACGATTCCGAGCTAAGCAAGAAGTTCTACGATGCTGTACAGCGCCTTAATCTGTCTAATGAATACTCGCTCAACCGACTGGAAAGACTTTGCAAGCTTGCTTTTTCCGATTTACGTAGTACATAGCACACAACACATACATTATCTACACTTTTTTACACAGGTTTTTTGAAGATAATTCACATGCCTTATCAGTTAAAAGTCCATCAATTAATTTTTTTTCAGATGACCGGCAATACTCTCTCAAATTTGATCGTTCGCTCTTGGCTTTGTTGCTATTCCCTTCACTCTTTGGTCTAGCGCTGTTGTTGTTTACTACTATTATTACGTGCCTGTGTATCTAGTGTAATGTTTTGTCTGTCTACAGAATAAACTCATAAACTCTATTTTTATATTGACTATTGCCCTTTTTCTTGGAGAGCGGAAATAAATGATTAATTACCACAGAATAACTTCTCCGTTTACTTATTTTTTCTTCTCCGGTTAAGGTCTTGCTAGAATATGCAAGGTAATTGGCTATCTCTTTGCTTTTTCTAATCCTTTTGCGGTTTGCAAAATGATGAGTTGCTGTATCTGTGTGTTTGCAAGTGGTGGAAAGAAGATATGTTGGTGCAGTGAAGCAACGAAACAACTTTTAGAGATAGGTAGCAAGCAAAACAGTCAAAAATAAATAATCTGCGAGGAAAACAGTTACAAACACGCAAAATAAATGTTTAATTATTGTCAAGTAAATGAACACAAAAAATAACAACACAATTTTATATACAGGTCCTAAGACTGAAGGTTAGGAGATACGTAAACATCTACCTGCGAGATTTAAAGCAATATTCTTGATCAACAACTACCTTTAAACTATTATCTTCTCTTTTTGTTCTTAATTTAGCCTTTAATTAGTTTTTGATGCAATACAGAATCCTAAAGTTCTGATTTTCAGCATTCTGTCATCATTTTGCCATGATGTGAGTAAACTTTTAGGTTTAAAATTCTGAAGTCTTTTTTGATCCTAACAACACAATCTAACAACAAAAAAGGCTGGAATGCACTATTACGCACTGGCCCTAAATGGCCCCAAACCATGTTTTTTCAACGTTTTAGCACCTGAAATGTGCAGAAACCATGTTTTTAGGGAGGGGCCGACCATTTTGGAAAAAGTCAAATTTTTGACCAAAAATTTGACTTTTTGCCTTGGGGGACCAAGGCAAACCACTTGGCGAGGGTACTTAGATGTCTTATTATTCATTTTTACATTGTTTTTCTTACTGGAAATTGGCAAAAAGAAACTTTGAATGCATTTTATGATCAAGAGTCTTGCTCGGAATCATATCTAAGGTAAGTGAGTGCGCGCATCTCTAACCCATCAAGCCCCCTGCGCCATCGAAGAAGGCGCAGGGGCTTGGTGTCTTGGGGTTGAAATGCACACACCCACATACCTTAGACACAAATCACTCGAACGTGACTCTGGATGCATGAAAAAGCATGCATACCAGGGCTGTACCGGATATCCGACATCCGATATCCGGCACTTTTTGACATCCGATATCCGATGCGATATTTTTTGACATCCGGTACAGCCCTGATGCATACTAGAGTTTCTTTATGCGGTAGGTCACAGTATTCGAAACTATGTTCAAATCCTATCTTTATTTGTCTTTTTCAGGTCAACAACCATCAAAACATAATGAATTCAATCAAGTTCTTCGCCGTTCATTTCATCGGAAAGTTCCCGCATATCCTCATCAAGATCATCTTCTTCCGGCGTCTGTGGGATATTTTCTGATGGATTGAAGCAGAGGCCGGCAAAGACATCTAAGTATCCTCGCCAAGTGGTTTGCCTTGGTCTCCCAAGGCAAAAAGTCAAATTTTTGGTCAAAAATTTGACTTTTTCAAAAATGGTCGGCCTCTCCCTAAAAACATGTTTTCTTCACGTTTCAGGTGCTAAAACGTTGAAAAAAACATGGTTTGGAGCCATTTACGGCCAGTGCGTAATAGTGCAGTTTAGCCACAAAAAAATCACTGGCAAAACCACGGCCTTTCAAAGTAGTCAAAATTGGCAATAGATAACTTTTGAAAAATTTTGAGGGAAATAAAAAACTCGTCAAATGTGACTAGAAAAACGAGTTGCAGGCTTCAAATGGCTTCTAGTTCTTTAAAGTCTATCCTTTAAACAATTGATATAATTTTTATGTAAGCGGAGATTCTCAGCTTTCGCTTGCTATATAAAACGACTCAAAAATACGACTTTTCGCATTTTTTATATGAAAAAATATTTTTCTAGCTTTTTCTTTTATATTTAACGTCTGAACTTTCGACTGATCCATACTCAAATTTTTTAAGAAAAATTGAAAATTTGATGTTTATAACCAGCATCCAGATACGTCTGATCTACATAGGGTTGTGACATGTGGCAAAGATCAAAGGGTTTCTATGTAGTTGTCAGGGGGTTCGTATATCAATCAATGGGACGAATCTGGGGGATAACTACTATGACCTATGTCTACTTTTCGATTTCACGTCGAATGGGATAATAATGCAAAATTTGCATAAAAATTGAAAAAAATCGAAGGTGTCCGGAGGTGTTGTTGAATTCGCGAGCTCGAAGAAAATAGCTATTTACCCACTGTTCCAAAAAATTTGGAGAAAACTCACCTAGTGCCCATTTTGAAAGTCCGTGAAAACAACTACAAACGTGCAAAAGTCATGGTTTTCCTTACTATTTCAAAATTTCAACTTACTGAAACCAAAAAGATTAACAAATCACCCGGAACAAAAAATATTCTCTAATAAAAACAAAAAAGTGTGGCCAGTAAAAAAGTGTCCATCCCACACACACTTGAATTTATTTCCGCATCGATTTCCCTTTCTTTTTGCTCCACCTGGTTGTTCTTCTTCTAAACCAACCACACATATGTATATATACCAGCCTCGGGCGTTGAAGAAGACTTGCACAGGTAGTAGTAGTGGTGGTGTAACCTCTGTATTTGGAATCGGTGTTGATTGCAATCAAGCAACATCTTTTCTTCTTCTTCTTCTTGTTTTTGAGCCAAAATGCAAATCCAACCTCAGCCTGCTACTTCCTCCTCTATTTCGCCTCAAACCAAGCGCAAACTATGGAGTCAACAGGGAAAAGTGGACTCCACCTCTTCTTTATCCAAACTGATTGTGTTGCAGAACAGGAGTGCATTGGCAGGTGTTTCAGATAGTGGCTCAGAGGCCAGCAGTGTATCTCCACCTACTACCCCTCCTACAGTGACCAGATCTAAGGGCGATTTCTACAAACACAATGATTTGCATCCACAATTTCATTTAAGGTATAATACATGAGCTATCATTGGCCATAGTCCTAATTGGTTTTGCACCAAGAGTCTTTCTTCGAATTATTTATTTAAAGTTCAAGGTTGAAAAATATTCGACTGCGTCCCTTTACCGTTCAACATAATGCTAATATTACCACTAAAAAGACCACAAACATGGTATTAAAAAAGTGTCGGACTCTAGGCGGGAACCAACTTTTCATGGTAGCCTTCTATTGAGAGTTGACTGTACAAACATTCTGGGTACTTCCGCACTTTACCGAGTCACCCCAATTTGTTTAAGTGATTGAAGATTAGTGTTAAACTCTTTTTGTCTACTGAACATGATAAAATAAACATTTTCACACACTTTGTTGACTTAAAATCTTGGATTTTTTAAACAATTTTGGACGCTACTTGCTTATACCACTCCAAAAATCGACTTTTTATGAGTGGTCAAAAACCATTTTTGAGTGATAATTTTGCTATAAAAAGCCTAGAAAAGCAATTTGAAGAGGGACAAAGGGCTGTAGAGGAAGGGGAAGGGACAAAATAGGGGCCACTTTAGAACGCCACTTTAACGGAATTTTAGAGGTCCCACTGCTTAAAAAAATGAAGATGTTGAACACGGTTTTGGGACTTGATGTGTTAGAGATGCGTGCATCACTTACCTTAGACATGATTACGACAAGTATACTTGATCATAAAATGCATATAGAGTCTCTTTTTGCCACGGTCCAAGTTGAAAAACATGGTAAAACAGTCAAAAAAAGGCAAAAAGCTTTGAAAAAGTGGCCTCCTATTATTGCAAATGCAAAATGTAGAACAAAAAGGTAAAGGCATGAACCAAATTAATTTTTTATTTGCTTCATACTTTTACTTTTTTGTTCTATTTTTTGCAGAGATAGTGCAATAAATAACATGTCCTTAGAAACAAGAATCGTAGTGCTACATGATGGTATTATTATTTTTTGAAAATAGTTAAGAAAACTTAATGAAAAAAGGATAAGCATAAATTTGCTGCAAAATTACGAGAATTAGCTGCAAAATTCCGTTATGCCCATTCGAAATTGTCGAATACTCAAGTCAAGTAAATATTCTAAAAAATGTCTAATATTTTGGAATAATATTCAAAATCGAATATTCAACATCCCTAAAGTCGAATGAGGACGAAAATTTAAAAGCGCAAAAAATGCCAAGGTCTTACTGAGATTCGAACTCAGATCGCGGGATTCAGAGTCCCGAGTGCTAACCATTACACCATAAGACCACATGATTCACACACAATAAAACACTGCCATATAGCAGCATTCTTTGTTCCGCATTACAGTCAAATATCAATATAACGACACCCCTAAGGTGTTGTTATATCGAGGGTTCATTTGACTAAATTTTAGTCAAAAGTGACCAAATTGGTGAATTTTCGGGTGTCGTTATATCGAGGGTGTCGTTATATCGAGGTATTGTGATACCGAGGTTTGACTGTAGTTTTTTTTCCTAGCTTCTCTTGTCAATAAATAACGTAAAAAACGGTTGTTTTTTATTCTTATTTTTCAAACCCACATAGTTGGCACTCCTCTTGAGAACTGGGATCTTACGGTTTAAGCTCTAATCCCTCATTTTCAGTTGCAAATCTCCTGAAAAGTGGAATGGCTCAAACCGACTATTTTACTCGCTCTCTTCATCCTCCTGCTCCTCAGCAGCTTCCTTGGAAGAAATTGAGAAGTGTTGTCCCTTCACCACTGCTAAACATGCACGTGGCTATAGGACGCCTAAATCGCGTAGTTCAGTACTATTCCCCTCGATGCGCCTATTACTGGCTGTACTGTTGTGTTGCTGCTACATCACCATCTCCATCAGCTCCTCCAACATAGCTGTGGCACTCATCTGCATGATCAAATGCCCTATTCATGGATATACTGGAGATCTGGAATGGCATTCCGATCAGGTATGTGGCTGGTCATGGTTAAAAAAATGAAATATGGCAAACTAAAAATAACTGTTGCAATCTTTTATATTACGGTGGTAATTTTGCAGTTGGATAAAAACACGTGAAGTGAAGCAACTAAAAAGGTATCGTTAATGTAGTGGACCAAAAAACGAGTGACACCAAAAAGCAAAAAACATTCCGGTTTTTTCACATGCTCAAGGAAAATTAGGGTTAAAATTAGAGAGAGGTGGATGGGGGTGATGTTCTGCTGATTGCCGAAAAATTGCGCTGAGCGGGGCACGGTGAATGGGGCATTGCCCCGGAGCTGCAAACTCTATTTACAAAGAGAATCAAATAAAAACGTTAAAAACAAAATGAGAGTCTCTAGGTGGATATGAACCTGAGAGGTCAAAACCGCAATTGCGGCGCTTTACCACTACACTATGCAACACAAGGCAATACCTTAGAGTAGAGGGTGTTTCAACAAATTCCCCAACTTCTAAGCGGCCATAACTTTCTGTTATCGGCAATTTTATAAACGCAGTTCGACTTAATTTGCTCTAACAATTTTTTGGCATGTAATGTGAAAAACACGATTTTCGCTTGCTCCGCATATGGTTTTAAGTCCTGGTGTGTGGATGGCCTCTGGATGGGCAAGGTGCAAACCATAGGGGAGACCAAGCAAAAATCGTGTTTTTGACATTATATACCAAAAAATATTAGAGTAGTAAGTCTAACTGAGTTTGCAAAATTTCCGATTTGCGTCATAACAGAAAGTTATGGCCGTTTAAAAGTGGGGGAATTTCTTGAAACACTCTGTATACTTTGACACTGGTGGTACTATGGTTTGCAGGATATTATAAAGGCATGAGCACCCAACCAACCTCCTTCCAAAAATCAAATTTTTTTCTCGAATAATACAGGGTGTGTCAGAATTACGCGCACTTTTTTCAAAATTTTTCAAATTCTTTGTATCAAATGAAAAATGCATCTTCTTGATTAATTTTGACCGCTATGTTTGCTATTATTTTGTTCAAGCTGCTAATTCATGTTTTTCAAAATCCCTCAAACGTGCTTTGCAAGTGGAGTGGCCAAATCTGCACTTGGACACAATCAACAAAATCGTGGAGGAATTTTCAAGAAGAATCAATGCCTGTATAGATGCCGACGGAAAACATTTGGAGTGATCATTTGTTCTTATGTATGCTGTCTGTTGTTGTTGCATTTGTGGGCGGAATAAAAACTTTCAAGAGATTGTTGAAGTCGTTGGTCTTTTATATCTGTGTCGTTAGATGAGCAAAAATGTGTGTCTAGAATACAGCTGGGGCAAGGGGCTACCGCGCTAAATTTTTTAAAGAGGTGCGCGTAATTCTGACACACCCTCTAGTGTATTTTGCAGGAAGGCCTTGTGCTAGCAGCTCAAAATGCTGGTTCCCTCTTGATGCTTGTAACTGGTTTATATGCTGACAGGTTAATAGTTGATTGCCATATTCCACAAATTTCTCTATTTTTATTTTTAGAATAAACGGCAAGTGGATGGTGGGTGCTAGTCTTCTGCTCTGCTTCATTGGCAACATGACCCTACCACTATTTGCTGCCAATAGCTTTTGGTATGCAGTGCTGGGCAGGTTGGCTATTGGTGCTTCTGATGCACTGCTCTCGCCTGCTGTTAATTCGCTAATCACCAGGTACGGTTGGACAAAAAGCTTTTTTGTCTTTCTATCATCTCGCAGCTTTTCGGTTTTTGCTCATACCGTCTCATTTTCCGGGTGGCACACAATGAAATTGTTTGGCTTTTTATGTGTTAACATGTGTTTTTCTTGAGACACTTGGAAAAAATTAGAAAAATGGCTTGAAACCCCAAGATGCTGTTCTTTAGGGCGCACCAACACATATTGAGCCTACTTTTTTTATCTAACTTGACCATCTAGCTATATTTTAGATGGTTCCCCCACACTGAGCGTGCGGCCGCTGTAGGTATAATTACTGGAGGACGTCAAATTGGTAAGTTATTTGGCTATGTCAGGTTCTGCAGAAGACTAATAGAGTAATTCCTTTCAGGCACTTTATTCATCCTGCCCACCGCAGGCTACCTTTGCACCAGAACAGACATCCAGGGAGGCTGGCCTGCTATATTTTATTTATCTGGATTGATTAGTGGTTTGGTGGTCATATTTTGGATTCCAATGGGTGCTGACAAACCTGCCAAACAGTACTGTATCAGCAACCGCGAGAGGCTGTTTATTGAAAGTAGGTAGGTGTGGATTTTTTTTAGGCGTGTAAGAAATTATTTCGCCACAGCCTTAGTATAGATATACCGCAAGTTACAAAAGAATTCGGGAAATTAATGTAGTCAATTTTTCAAAGTGTTGATATCCTGACTTATGGTCATAGTTAAGTTGGAAAATCTCCGAATTTTTTATGAACCGGAGATGTTTATGGATATTTAGCCGCAAATTTTCTAAATTTTAAGACATTTTCTAAACGAAGTTTGACGCTCGTTAAATGTAAAAGTTTGAATGTAGTACACTCGAATCTGGATAAGCCGACACCCCTTGGGACCGGCCCAAGGTGTCGGTTCATCAAGGGTGTCGGCTTATCGGGGGTACGTTTTCCTGTGAAAGTCGTTTATCTGACCAAATCGGGTGACCATAGGGTGTCGTGTTATCGGGGGTGTCGGTTTATCGGAGTGTCGGCTTATCCAGATTCGACTGTACTTAAAAAATAACCAGGAAAACCTCCAGAAACTTCTTGATTAATTGACCATAATCGTACTCAACTCAAAGTTTTTTTTTAATTCTGTTTTTTAATGAGATTATGAATACAAAAGTTATGTCATTTTTTGTGTGAGGATTGTTGAATTTACAGTCCGCCATTGTGTGCTAGGCCTAACGCACACCCATCCCTGATTTGAAATCGTGTTCTTGGCATTATGTTTTTTTAAACACTTTATTGAAACTGCTCGATAAAGTGTTTTCGAAAATAACACCTACACATACTCAACACTTTGTCTAAATTTAAAACATACCCTACACCTGCACTTGAAACGGACCGTACACCTACACATACACATGAAATCTCCTATATAGCATTAGAGATGTTTTGTTTGTTTGTCTGTCGACAATTGATGTTTTTGATTTTTTCGGTGTTTTTTTGTTTGGTTTTTGGTCAATTTTTTTTAATTGAAGCTTGGAATCAGAGGAGTCCAATGGCTTTTTGGATTTTAGTTCAAACAGTAGGATAAACACTTAGCATACTGTTATGGTACAGCACGACGAACAGTAGGGATGAGTATGTTATGTTAGAGTATGTTTAGTTTCAAGTATAGGCGTAGGGTATGTTTTGTTTTTAGTGTTAACACGCAAAGGGCTGAGTGTACTAACGGTAGCAAAATGCTCAGCGAGTCTTGCTGAGCATGTTCACAAAAATGGAAAATTCAAAAAGTCACTTTTTGGCCACTCCAGGTGCTCGAGAAGCATGGTCATTTTCGTTACCTGGTCTCCACCTAGGTACGTGAACGTTTGGTGTCGGTGCTTACTTAAATTGGTATCTCGGCAGTACTACTAATAGTGCAAAATGACCGCGAGGAGTTGTGCTATCTATTGAATATATGTGAGTCGATGTTTGTTTTCAAAAAGATTGATAACCCACCCATTGTTCAACAAAAGTCCACTTGCCCGAAATTCCTATCTTTGAGCCAAACTTTGCTCAAAAGTTTGAAATTTGACATTTTTCTATGCTTTCTTGGTCGTAAAAGATGGAGAATTTCCTCAGCTACAAGATAGTAAATTTTTTAGTTCCAGCTTTAAGAGCAAAACTGTCAGAAATAACAGAAGAATAGGGTCAGTCATAAAATTTCCCTATATAGAGGTTCTCCAAATTTCAAGTATTTTACTTATCTTTTTCTTTATCTTTTTAATCAAATAAAAAAATATTTCTTTTGTGAAAATGTTTAGATCTTTCGCATTTTTACAAGAAACACTCAGCGAAACTATAGCCCCGGTGAATTCCTCACGATCGACGAAATTCTGCTACCCTTTCGTGGTCGATTTCCCTTCCGCATGTTCATACCATCCAAAAAGGCTAAATTTGGAATCAAAATTTTTCGTTGAATAATTAATGTAGGTGTAGCGTTTAAATGGTAAATGTAGGTGTTAGTTTAGGGGTTATTTTCGAAAACACTGCTCGGTACTTGTTCCGTCCCCCCATTTTGATCAAAACAATTTAAAATTTCTGGCCTAAATAGTGGGTCAAAAAATGCGATACCGAAAACAATAGTTATGAATTAGGACCCTTGAGGGGAGCGTTAATCAAAGGAAACACGGTATGTGCCAATTTTCGACCGGGGTGCGGGGTTTCTAAAACTGTACAAACTTTTAGAACTTTTACAAAAAAGTACAAAAAATTCTTTAAAAAACAGTAAAAAGACGAAAACGAGCCCAAGTCGTGACCCCAAAACGTCAAATAAATTCTTTGGTCAAGCTGACCACTCCCCAAGAACACCTGTTGGCTGAAAATTATTATTGAAATTATTTAAAATCCCAAATATTTTCAGAATAGCCTGCGAAAGCATTGGAAAACGAACTGAAGCCAGACAAATTCCTTGGCGCAACCTCCTAAGATCCACTCCACTGTGGGTGTCTGTTTTCTCCCTGATCTGCCATGAATATCCTCTAGTCATCATGCTCCAGTTTCTGCCCAACTACATGAGAGATGTTCTTGAGTTTGCACCCACCAAAAATGGCATATTGTCAGCGCTACCCATACTCTTTTTGTTGATCAGCAAAACACTGTCATCCAGTCTGTCTTCGTGGTTCAGTGCAAATACTGACTACAACAGCACCACCATTTGCAAGGTTAGTTGAATGGAAAAAGAGGCACAGTCGCCTCTCAATATAAAACCACACCTTCAAGTTAAACCCTCAGTCCGACACTCTTTCAGGTTACTTTTTGGTGTCTTTTGCCAAAACTGATTTGTCAGTGTAGTCCAAAAAATTGCAAGGATTTGATTTTACCGGCCTCTCCAAAGACGACCACAGTTTCGCCAATAAGACCGCGCCTTTCAATATAAAACCGCTGATTTAAAAAAAAAGAGGGTTTTTTATCATGAGCAGTGTTGTTCCGGCGCCGGCGCTGGGGCCAATAAAAATGTCTGGTCGGCACTGGCATTTTTTGACCCGGCGCTGTCTTGTAAGCAGCTGTGGCTTCGGCGCTGTTTCCGAATTTTAACTTTCCAATATTAAAAAAATTCTGTAATTTAATAGCTAAAATGTGTTTTATGCTGCGTCTTTTTGAAGTTGAGTTGAAAGCTAACATTTAATTTGCTAACATTTAATACTAGTGGTCATAAAGCCAATTCCGGCCCAAATCTCATAAAATTGAAATGTTTCCTTAATTCTAAATATCTAATTAATAATATCTAATTAATATCTAAAGTTCCCTTTAAATTTTCCGTAACAATCATTTAACATTATGCTTGTCAATATACCTGTTCATAAAAAACAATTTTAAAAAAATGCAAAAACCAAATTTTCAACCCGGCGCCAGCGCTGGGGCAAATTTATCAAGGTAGGAGGCGCCGGTGCTGGGGCTTTTTTTTGAAAAGAGGGTGGCGCTGGCGCCGACCTCGGCGACGGAACAACACTGATCATGAGGCGCGGGTCTTATTAGCAAAACTGCAGTCATTTTCAGAAAAGACTAGTAAAATCGAAATTCTTGCCTTTTTTAGATCAGACTGACTAATCAGATTTTGCAAAAGACGCCAAAAACTGACCCGAAAAAAGTGTCGGCCTCTACTGGGAATCCAACCTGAAGGGTGGTCTTGTATCGGCAGGCTACTGTACATTTAATTGACCAAATCTCATTCTTTTCAGACTTTTAATGGTATCGCCTCCCTGGGTCTATCCCTGTCCATTGTGGCCGTCGCTCAGTTTGAGAAGGAGAATGCTCACTGGGCCATTATATCCCTTTGCTTTGCCATGACTTTTGCAGGTGGATTTTTGTATTTTATACACAAGGGGTGTATGGCAGGAGCACTTATATTTGCGGCTTTGATTTGGTTTAATAGGATATTTTTTTGATATTTACAGGCCTGCATACCCCAGGTGTTCAAACAGCGCTACTCCAGCTGGCGCCAGCCCACTCAGGGATTATCACTGGAATCGCATTTTTTTGGTTGGTATTTTTTAGTGGAATTAAGTTTTACAAATACAGTCTAACCTTGATTTGACGGCCTCCTCCCCGGGTTTTTTTTCGATTGTATTTGACTAAAATTGACCAAAATCATACCCTCGATTTAACGGCTTCCCAAGTGGCATTTTAATCTAGCTTTGACTGTATATAAAAAACGTGGCTTCCACGAGCTTTATTAATCAAGCCTGGCATTATACTAGAAGCCGTTAGTTTTTTCGCCTCGATTCCGTTGTTGTTATTTTGTGATATCATGTTAGGTTGGACCCAGCCCTAGCCTAAATTATCATGAGCCTAAAATATAGTACAGGGCTTCAAGCCTTGATAAGCTCAAGCACACAAATTTTTGTCGACTACCTTTTTAAAAGCACTAGGTTTTTCAAGCCCGTCTTCTTTTTTATTCTCTCTTGTGATCAATCTACCCTTTTTCACTTAAATAACACACCCCAACAAAGATTGCTTTGGTCTCCCAAGCTAATTTTTGATCAACATTAAAAAAATACAAATTGATGTGCTCTCTACTTGAGTCGGACTGTGTTCAAAAATTGCTTTAATCTGTCTTTTTATAAAAAAACTATTTAAACACCTAAATTTACAAAAAATACAAGTTCCACATATACATGTTTATCTATTTCAGTGTTGCCTGGTTTAGCATCTTTAACAAAATTCTGACTAAATGGATAGTGCAGAATGGTTTGCAAGAAGAGTGGGCAGTTGTCTTTTACATCTCAGCTACAGTTGCCTTCCTGCCAGTGGTTAGTACAGTCAATTAGCACACAATCCAACTAAAACAATCATTAAACTGTATGTATATTGAAGATAGTGTTTACCATGTGGGGTGATGACAGCAGACAGTGGTGGGCAGGCAACACTCCTAGCACAACAACCAAAAACAGCTTTTGCAAGTCCCATTCTGTCTTGGACTCTGAGTCGACGACCAGCAGCAGTAAAGCAGCACATCCTTGAAACACTAAATATCATAGTTGTTTGAGTGGGTAGAAAGTTGCTTCTAGCAAGCATTTCTAAGTCAACAATACAATCTCAAATTATTATTATTATTGCTGTGAACTTTTGTTTGCTTTTTGTATTTCCTAACTGTATGGTATACACATACATCACAGTCACAATACTAACACAACATTACATGCAAACTCACAATTAAATAGATTTTTTTGGTTCTTTTTGGGTTAAAAAAAAGGAATACAGTCGAACTTTTTAGACTGTGAACACTCAAAAAGCTAAATCTAATTTTGCTATGTTTCGAGAATTTTTCACACAAAATACAGTCGAGTCCCAATTAAAGGCACCTCGATGCCAGCTGAGTTCGATGCCAGCTGGCTTTTATGTCTTCTTTGCCGTGAACCGCAATCCTAGGGGATCGCAACCGGCAAAACTGTGCTTATTTACGAAAACAACCCATAAAACAAAACTTTTGCAATTTTTCGGTTTATACTGGCTATAGATATTGACAAGAGACTTTAAAAAGTGTCTGGCCCTACGGCCGATCTCGAGGAGGTGTCGACTTAATGTGACTCTACTGAGAAAATTTGAGAAGACTTAGCTAATCTGACTCGATGTGAAAAATTTCACCTTAATACGACACTAGTTAACACCAACTAAGAACAAGGCGACTAAAAACAAGTCAATTGTATGTGATATCACGGTCACATCAGAATAAAAGTCGGTTAACTTGAAGGGAGGGAACATTTTCTGGCTCGAATGGTTCGAATACCACCACGAGCATACATATCCTTTTTTTCCTACCTCTGAGTTTTTTTATTCATTTTCCATATTTTCGTACTGAATACAAAATTGATAAACGGATAAACAGTCTATTGATATAGAAGAAGCCATTTATTATACCGGTTGATTTGACAAAAACTAATGGTCGAGGGCGGTAAAATATCGATTAGCAATACTTTTTGATTTTTTTGCAAATTTTCATTAAAACAATCGTCATTAAAAAGTCTGCTCAAATAGGTGAATATTTTCTTGAATCGATCTAAATAACTTTAACGAGCTGAAATATAGCTATTTTGAGTAGATACGCCAGAAAATTTTCACTATTTGTCTACTCTACCGGATATCTCAGCTTATAAATATTATTTTGATCTGATCTTAACGGATTTAGATCTAGAAATAAAGTTTGGTGTTCTGCGACGTCATAGACATAATTTGGACTGTCACATCAGATTATAGTCAAATACTTGCAAATTCCGCCAAAAAATTTTAAACATGTCCTACACTTATTCTTTTTCGTTGTGTCCTCCTTATTCAATTCTCTTTGATGGTTTACTTCATCGGTAATTTCAGAAGCAGAATTGCTATCTATGGGGTTCATACTCATTTGGGCAAATTTCATTTGGGCACTAATTTCAAATATGTACATATATTTTTAAACTGAAATGTGGGGCTTCTCATATTTTATTTGTAAATTAGTTTTTAAATTGTCATTAGACCTCAGAGTGGATATGAAAATCACTAGGTACCCACCGGGGAAAAGTATCATCTCTAGAATTGAAAAAGTGCAAAAGTACCGTAAATCTTCTAATTAAAGCCCACTTTTTAATATTATAATGATTATTATAATAAAAAACATCGATATAAAGAGCCGAGACCACAGTACCGAAGCATGAACCGAGGTAGTACCCCAATTATTGGAGGGCAAGGATACATATCTTAAGAAACCTGAATTAGAGTTTGCCGTTATGCTCCAGTGTCCAAAAAATGAATTTTGGAGCTAATAGCGTCATCCAATTTTTTTACTGGAGGTAGGCATCTTCGGAATGATGACCTGGCTGTTTTCTTATCCTCCCTGTGGCCTACTTATGCTCTAAAAACTATTTTACGAATAAAATCTGAGAAACCGCAACTTTGAGTGTTAAATTAAGCATATTTGAAATTGGTGCCCAACTGATGTGCCCAAATGAGGGCTCCCCCTTTAAAAAATGAAGTAACTTTTGTGAGTGGCCACCACGAAAAAGTTCGACTGTAAAATACAGGGTGATTCAAGAATTTTGGGCACTTTTGAGAGGCCATAACTTTTTATTGTGGACTGTTTTTTTTTTAAGTTTGTGAACGCTAATCGACTATGTTTTTAATGGCAATTTTTTGGTATATAAAGTCAAAAATACGATTTTCGCTTGGTCCTCCCTGCAATTTTGGCCTTGCCCTTCCAAATGCTATCTAGAGGCCACAAACCAAACCACAGGTGGGACCAAGCAAAAATCGTATTTTTGACTTTATATACCAGAAAATTGCCATCAAAACTTAGTCGATTAGCGTTCACAGAATTAAAAAAAACTGTCCACAATAAAAAGTTATGGCCTCTCAAAAGTGGCCAAAATTCTTGAATCACCCTGTACATCTTAGGACAAAAAAGAAAGAGAATTTTAGGAACAGAAAGCTGGCCTTTATTGAAATCCTTGATTTCCTGTTCCTTGAAATCCAATCCTCCAATCCCCAAATGTTTTGTACATGGTCCTAATCCCTGATCAATTGCCAGGTCCAGTGCATTGTGTGTGAGTGATTAAAAAGACAAAAACGATCGTCCAGCGATCCATTTCCTCCTCCATTCCCCATTATTGCTGTTACACCACAGAGGCTGAAATTCAACAAATATTTATTGTATAAAAAGACAACGGACGCAAATTTTAAAATTGAAAAAGAGTAAATTTAAAAGCTAGCAAGTGATAAATATCGAATTGGGGTATTTTTTTAATGAACAAAGTTACACAGTCAGAGACAAATAGGTAGGCAGCAACAAAATGAAAACAAACTGAATTGGTGAAACTCCCAGCAACACAGGGTGCTAAACTTTTCTTCTTCGTATACTTTTTCTTGTTCATTGGCCATACACTAGTAGGACTTGGAGCGGGAACGGGAGCGTGAGCGGGAACGTGAATTGGAACGAGACGCAGAGCGGGAACGAGAGCGGCCATATTGAGGAGATCCACGAGCCTTTCTTGGCGTGCTAAATATGGAAAGACAGTTAGTCAATTCTAAAGATAATTCACTCCTCAAAACATTTGGATTCGAGATGCTTATTATTTAATTGGTCTAGATTCCAATGTAAAAATAAGCAAAAAATGAACCCAAAAATATTTGGATCTAACAAATGGAACTCATAGAGCTCATTCAAATCCAAATAATTACCGTGAGCGGGAACGAGACCTCGAGCGGCGTCTATCATCATCAGCCTCCCTAAAATTATCTGTTAGACATGAAAAAATAGCATTAAGAGTATTAACCAACCTAACACGAATGTAGCTGGTCTCGCCCTAAAACTCAGGCTTTAAATCAATGCCGTGTCTAAAAGGCTACAATGCACTTACCTCATGTGATTTGAACTTGGTGTCGTCCAGCTTCTTGAGTGCATACTTCATGTCTTCATACCTAATGTATTCCACTACTCCAGTTCCGTCGCGGAAAACATCAGAGTAGGAGACATCACCAGCCTGACAACGATAACGGGTTAAGCTAAGCAAAAGGGAAAGGCAGTACCTCACGCATATGGTCCTTCAAGTCTTGCCAAGATCCACTGCAACACTCAGTAATATTAATAATATTTTCCGCACAAATAATCAAGCTAACCTGGAAGGCAGGCCTGATATCACAACTCGATAATTGCTTCCACCACGACGCCCGCCACCACGAGGAGGAGGCCCGCGACCACCAGAAAAGCGCCCACCTGATGGGCTGCCACCATGCATTGGTCTTCCACCGGGTCCTCTCGGCCCTGAAAAATAACATGAGCTGAACCAGAAATCCAGCAGAAATTCGATTTTTATATACCTGCTCCACGCGTGAATCTGAAAACAGAATCATAAATAAGAAATTTAACCAGAGAATATATCAGAAAATACTTACTCTACTCGCAGTCTGTATCCATCAAAGTCGTAACCATCTCTGCCTCTGACAGCATCTTCGGCATCACTAAATAATAATAAAAATATGGGAGTGATGAAACATGAGAAGCCTTACCGTGGATCTGAGTACTCAATAAAAGCGAATGGTGGACCACGGCTAGGACGTCCCTTGAGATCAACAAACTGTATCTTGCCATACCTAAAGCTGTCAAGCTTAAAGTTGTTTGTGGAAGCTTTGATGAGCTGCGTAACCTACTTTGAAAAGATGTCTTCCAAATCCTTGGTTCGGCAATCCGGAGGCAAGTTACCAATATATCTAAACAATTTAGTGGTTGACTACAATTCAGTGAATAAAACAAGGTGTGATCCACATCATAATCTATAATCCGTTTGGGTTATAAGTCAAAAGCTTGATTCTGCCTGTATGCCACTTTTTCGCACTATACATTCTGAGCGAGTAGTTGATACTACAAGTAGGTGAAGCAGTCTATGCGGTAAAAAGTTGGATATTTTTTACAATGTTTTTCACAAAAATTTTGCAAAATTTACCTAATTACATTGTCGAAAATGTGCAACTTTTAACCTCGTTAGGCTATTGCAAGTCACCGATTGTTAGTATCAACTGTAGTCGAACTGCGGACTAACTGACCCCCTAAAATTCATTGACAAGATGGACCCGACGATTTTTGATTCAATTTTTTAATAGTTTTTTTCCGTTTCAATTTGGACACTCACTGAAAAGTCCGGTACCAAAAATCGGAAAAGGCAACAATTTCGGCATTTAAAAAGCCAAACCTTTTATTAATGTGAAAGATTTGCAGCTTTTTGGATTTTTAAGTGAATATTTTAAAGAAATTCGGCTGTGACACCCGAAATGGTCCAAAAATTATCTAAAAACTTGACATACAGATAGGTGGAGTAGAAGATCAGACTCAAACTCACCGGATAATGGATACTGATGTGAAATTACATTAAAACTATGACTTACACTCGTTCTTTGCCGGATGACATATTACTGAAGTTGTCGCAGAAAAGTTTCTGAAAATCGAGTTTTACTATTTGCCAACTGCAATGGAGATCAGCACACATTACATAACTCCAATCCAAGTGCCATATGCTAGTTTTTGTTTAGATATCGTTTGGCTTTCGTCTGACTACATATTTTTAAATCGAAAATTTTCTTCTGCGAGCTTGGATATCGAAATTCCAAATTCGAGAACCTGACTTCTAAATTTTGGTATTGAAAGTCGCAGTAAACTTTTTAATTGCAAAAAGAGAAGTAAAAAAGCTTATCATGTAAAAATAATTCCCAAAAATCCGATTCTTTGAAAAATCAGGATTGATTGTAGCCATTTTTCGGTACGTTACAAAATTTGCCCGGACTGAAATTTGCCCGGGATCAAAAACGGCCGAAATTTGACCGGACCAAAATTCGCCATGGCCTAAAAAAGCGGTCAAAATTTGCCCGGAACTAAAATTTGGAGGCCACTCCAGGTGGACGTCCAGCTGGACAATTGACTACAACCTGAAAATTTGGCGACAGAAAAACCTTTTAATATTCGTTCGTTTCAGTCAAGACAGAAATGACTATTTGCTCATTCAGAAAAATCCGCTTAAGTTGTGGGTCGTCCACCTCGGAGTGTGTATCTGGCCAGAGTCTTGAGATTCTGATAAAGTATTGAGAAACAATATTTTGGTCTTAACAAAAACCGTTTTCAGCACACGAGGTAAATTTTGTCCGTTACCGACCAATTTTGTCTAATTTTTATATCCGCTGATAGCGAAAATCCAAAGAAGATGATCTAAGAAGGATTGCCACGCTACAAAATCTACCAAAAGCATAGCGTACAGAAACAAATGACGATTACAAAACAATTTGCTGCCCATCACAAATCTATCGCTTTTCAAATCTAATCTAAAAATATTGCGCTAATTTGAAACACAATTTATTTGCTGTCCTTCCAACAAAAATTGACATTTCGGCCAAATCATTGCTAAAGCTGGATGAAATCACAACTTTTTTTCTAATTTTGTGCCTTTGAAATTATGTCTCCATCGATTTTGACCCAACTTATTTGTTTCAAATGGAGAGATTTGATGATTAACCTCATACTTATTTTGATTTCATATACAATACATGTGTATTCTTTGGAAGGTAGTAATTTGATAAAATTAATAACATTTTTTAATCAAAAAATTTTATAGATGGATTGTTCTTTTTGATAGAAAGACCGTCCAAGCTCAACTATGTATACCAGATAAATCCGAGGTATTTTTCTTACAGTATTTCTTTGCTTTACTGTTTTCTAGACACTAAAAAGTTATGTTACAAAATTTGTGATTTTTAGTTACCACATTGGAACCAGTTTTCCTCAATTTGTAATTGATGTGAGTGTTTTTGTTTTGCCAAATTTCTTTTTTAATCTATATTAATCTGTAGGACATAGGATTAGTTTATGCAGGTAATATTATCGTTTTCACTTGCACCATGCAGATATAGCCAAGAGATCTAGGTCACATGGGTAGACAAGGCCTTTTTTAAATTATTATTTTTTAAATTTATCACTTTTTGGTTTAAAAATCATATCTATCCATTTTACCTGAATCTGATGTTTGGCCACTTTTATATTTTTGCTTATTTTAGAACCATCTGATGGGTGTCAAGAGTTCACAAATGCCGATTATGTTAGAGATGAGGTGGTTCTAATAGAGAGAGGGTACTTTCGCAAATAATCTTACAATTAAAATGTATGAAATTATAACTTTCAGTGATTGTCCCTTCATTGACAAGGCCTTAAATGCAGAAAAAGCTGGAGCCAGAATGGCTGTAGTCACAGACTCAGCCAATGCCAGTGACGATTTCATTGGTGGGGATTTGGTTTTTGTATTCATTTTCGTTGTACCTTTCAAAGCTAAAGCCCTATTACTTGCACAGTTTTTGACTTTTTTTGTGTTTTTATGAATAATGTTTTTCAGAAAGGAGACAAAAAAGAGGGGGTTAATCCCCCCTGGCCACAAATGTAAACTACAAAATAAATAGTAACTCACCTTAAAGTAGTCTGCTAAATGCAGGACAAAATACAATGCCGATACGATTTCGATTTAGACAAGCGCTCTTTTTATAGGAAATTTATTTAACACTTGACTTATTACTTAATTTTAAAAGAGCCATTATGTATGTTTGCTTAGCAATTCCGAATTTCTGACACGTCGAGACATGTCGAGTATGATCACTCTTTAAGAGGGGGGGGGCGTTTGCATATCCAATAGCGAATATTTCGAACTCTCAGGTTCGATTCCCAGTGGGTGTACGCCCTTTTTTATCTCCTTTAAAGAACCATTGCCGTCTAAGGCCACGAAAATTTCGTATTTTTGAATTGGCGGGGGACAGCTTTTTCACTCCGAAAATGCACAAAATTATTTTTCGAAATTAAAATGTGGCTTTTCATTTTTTGGTCGGTTTCTCATTGGAGCTCTGCTATTTTTTCTTTTATCTCCTCGCCGTCTTTTGCTTTTCTTGTCGTTTTTAGGCATGTGCAGGATGAGTGTTGAGAAGAAGTGGTCCCGTACGAATGAGTTCATGCCATCAACAGTCATCAAAACTTCGTCGTGTTCTATTTATGTGATGCCCGACATTAATTTGCATGCCCTTTGTCGAATTTTTAGCCTAGTCCCTTAGTCCTTTTCTGCCGCTCCTTTGTCAAAAGTATAGTTTTCTTCAAAAAGTTTTTACATAAATTTATATTGCCTTTAGCAAGAAAATGGTGTGCGCTGTATGTAGAAAAAAGGTTGGCAGTGACAATGCTCCAAAAATCAATTGCAATGATCCCAGACTCAGATTTGTTAAATTCGATCCTAGTCTGTTTCCTCATCGAGTGTACGTTTGTTATTCTGATTTTCTGGAGCAAGATCTGTGAAAAGATGGCGAATGCATAATTGGTGTTTGTGCTGGAGCTTATACCTCCTTATACCTCCTCCTGGAAATTATACCTCCTTCTGCCATAGATTCTGGTTGTTCTACCTTGGTGTCTTTCGAGGATGTTTACGTAATTCCGTATTTGGAAGCAAATAAACCCAAAATTCAACACTTATTTGGCGAGTGGCATGCTATCAAAGCAATGAGAAGAATTATCTTCCAGGTTTTAGTATCTAAAAATTATATAAAAACAGTCAATATTAGGAGAGCAAGAAGAAAAGCAAGCACACCTTATCTACAGTGTGAACATGATGATATTTCAAACCAAGAAGAAGTTGTGCTCAATGCGTCCTCTAGTGCGTATGCAGTAATTTTGAAAATATTGTCTAGTGATCAGTTCTTGTCGGATATTGCAAGGCTAAGCACGGAAAATAGCACATCAATTGCTGAATGTTTTAACTCGATTGCAATCAAATACCGACCGAAAAGAAAATTTTCGTGCGCCAATATTTTCACGAGGTAACAATATTAGAATTATTTCAGCACAATGAAGGGGTTTATCGGACGAACTCAACTAGCTGCAATGCATTTTAATAACATCCAAAGCGCCGAAAAACTGTCTACAAAAACATCAAATCCTCCCCTGATTCACGCTGGAAAGTGGATTTAGTCAACAGAGTTCACAAAGGAAGAGCTGAAACGACCTCAGATGAAATGCAACTTAGTGACGAGAACTTCTTAGACGGACTGGAAGAGGAAGAAGCGAGGGAAATCACAACAATGGACCAAATTTTTATCGACGAAGACTATGATGAAAATACATACATACCCAGAATAATCGAAAAATAAGTTTGACCTATCAAATTGTAGCTGAGAGACAGGTCTTACAAAGAATGATTACAAAAAAATTTACAAAACACGTAAAAAATAAAATCAATCAGCTCAAATAGGAATCGTTCTCTATCAATTGTCGGGTTAAAATTTTGTACCTACCCAAACATTGACATAATGTAAAGATAAAAAGTATACAAATGCAAAAAGCAAAGAATTGATTTTGTAGCCCTTGAACAGCACTACAAAATAGCTTTTTCGGTTTTTCAATAGATTGTACTATTCCATGCAAAAAAACGCAAAATTAAAAAAAAGTGGAGTCGTTCGGTATCAATTGTCCGCAACTGCAGGCTGAATTTTCGGGGCGTTATCGTTTCGCCAATGAGATCATTTCGCCAATGGCATTTTTCGGCGTGCCTATAAAAGATAAATTAGAGAAATGGTCAATGAACTATTTGATAAAAAAGACATTTGGTCAAATAAGGGTTTGCTCAAACAACATACTTGATCAATGTCTTGTTTGAATTTTTCTGTTTGGCCAATCGTATACCTGATAAAAGAACATTTGGTGTAGCTCTGTTTTCGTCAAAAATCAGAATGGTCTTTGTCTCAGAGGTGGGTGAAGACACAATTCTGTTCGGGCCGGAATAATTTGACGGACGAAATTAGTTACATACGTCAATCAACGAAAAAGAGTCTAGAAAGTTTATTTGCGGAATCAATTTTCTCTGTTTCTGTTAGGAAGTCATTGAAAAATAGGGATATTACATTCGAGTGACGTAAAATAATAGAGTTAGCCACACTATTTTTGTTGCTTTATTTTTTGAATATGTTTGGAATTGCACCTACAGTTGACTATACTGCCCGGCTCAGGCTCAAAGAAAAAATTAAGCTCCGGGCCGGGCCGTGAAAAATTAGGCCCGTGCACAGGTCTGATGACCACCTGCTTTTGGTGGGGCATGGGCTACTATCCTGTTAAAAACGATGCAAACTGTTCTTTTACCTAGTAGGTACTGTATTTAGAAGGCATGAAAATTTTTGCTGGAAAACAGCCAAAAAGGCAGGATGGTGAAGTGAAAATAGGTGACATTGCTAATTTGGCTTAAAAAAATTGATATCGGGCTTTCCGGGTCAGCCCATACACAGATCTGCTTTTGACTAAAAGAGTAATTTGACCAAATGTTTATTGATAAAACAAGTGCGAGACCAAATATACGATTGGCAAAACATATAAAAATTCAAACAAGACATTGATCAAGTATGTTATTTGAGCAAACCCTTATTTGACCCTGTTTTTTTTACCAAATAGTTCAATGACCATTACTCTAATATATCTTTTCGCCATCTTTTCGCCAATGAGATCACTTCGTCAATGGTATGTTTTCGGCAGTAGCTTTTTTGTGAAGTACTTTCATATTTTTGTTAAGCAAATTACGACTCATTTTGTAGCCAGTGAGATGAGCTACAAAATGAGATGTAATTTTCCTGACAAAGAAATAAGAATACTTCAGAAAAGAAGCTATTGGCGAAAACATACCATTGCGAAGTACAGTAGCGGAAAAAAAACTTGCACCAAGCATGTTTCTTGCAAACTTTGCCCCATAACTTTTGATAAACACATTATTTCTTGTAACCGTAAGAAACAAAAATATTCTACAGGATCTCAGCTACATATTGCGCTCAAAAATTTTGACTTGCGGTGGAAATTTAAAAAGTGCGTGACGCATTTTGTGACTCTGCATAATTTTCAAGGCGGAAAAAAAACTTGCACCAAAATTGTTCCTTGCTGTTTCAACCCTACGAAGGCACAATACAAAGTACAGCTTTGATAAAAACACTTTATTTCACATCAATACTTCGTGGCATATCCTTTCGTGTCAATAACAGCCTGACGACTCAACAAGTTTCATAACAACATTAAGAGAAATTTTCCTCCATTCTTCAGCAAGAATGTTGAACAAATCGGCTGTTTTGGTGAAACTTCTAAGACGAATTCTTCGGTCAAGCTCCTCCCATAGATGCTCGATCGGATGTCCGGGACTGCGACGGCCACTCGAGAACATCCACGTCGTTGTCGGCAAACCACTTCTTGAGCAACTTCGGCGCATTCTTCGGATCGTTGTCTTGCTGGAATATCCAGTCGGCGTCGAGGCATGTGATGGCGTGCTCTAGCATATTCTCCTCTAGGATGTCCCGATACTTGGCAGCATTCATAATTCCTTCAATTCGGACACCATCGCGCGAAAAGGCATCTTAAAACAGCCAACTAAAATTATTCAGGATATGTCAATTATTACCCCAAACCATGACCGAGAATTTCCTGATTAAAAATAATTTTTCTCATAAATCGAAATGCTTTTTGAACGGCAAACTATGAAAAGAAAATAAGTGCTTTAGTGCTTCAGTCAAGATAGGCAATACAGTTAACTCTCTCAATACAGTCAACGCGTCTAATACAGTCAACTTTCAATTGATCGAAAATCTGGTTTCCGGGCGGTCAAACACTGTCCGGTCCGGTTTCCGGCCGGTATCCCAAAGCATCAACACTGGTCACAATTTAAAACCGTTTCGACTATGTAAAAGCTCTGCTTATGTCTCTTGAAGAAGAAGTGGTTTTTTTTGGAGATGAACGAAAAATTGTATCTTAACAGGTCACATTGGTTTTCGAAGAAAAGGACTGCTTAAGGCAATCTCTACTAAAGCGCTTTAGCCGAATTATTGATTCAAAAGACCCGAGTTTCAATCCAATTTATGTCATGGCTACTGCGCTAGATCCTAACACTGCTGATCATTAGACTGACGATGACCTTGAAATTGTCGTGGATTCTCTTGGAAATTTGTTAAAATTATATTTCATCAATTTCATCCCAATTGGTCATGTTTAGCCTCCAACATCTATGGTAGAATTACAACCAGAGATTGAAAAAATGCCGTAATCAAGTATCTCAATTATACTTGCAAAGATGTCAAGTATAAACAAGAAAAAGAGAATAGCGGTTCATAAAACCCATGAATAGAGGAAAGGTTCGATTGGTCTGCTCCTGAGAGCTTTGTGTTCCGAAAACCTCGGTATCGAAAATCCGCTACATTACTGATATGGTCTTATGAAATCTGTATGTTCAAACACTATAAATTGCTCCTTACATATGGAATCTTCTAGGAAATGCATGCGGTGGCTACATTGGCACTTGAAATTTTAGCGATTCCAATAGAATGAATTTTCTGCAAGCAGGAATTGCAACTTGTCGGCACAGAAACCGAACAGAATCTTCATTGTTGAATGCTCAGCTTTTGATTTACTGTAACAAATCTTCTGATCGTAGTGGTGCTTAATGTT
Source organism: Ditylenchus weischeri (assembly GCA_029231635.1). Classification (NCBI taxonomy): domain Eukaryota; kingdom Metazoa; phylum Nematoda; class Chromadorea; order Rhabditida; family Anguinidae; genus Ditylenchus; species Ditylenchus weischeri. Next base: position 41,167 of record JAMRYI010000463.1, on the reverse strand, counting down.
ATTGTTATGTTGCAGGTGTTTTGTTTTAATGGAAATAAAAAAATCAGTCCAGCAATATGCACCTCAACTTCAAATGTCGCTAACAAAAATAATATTACAGAAATGTAAAATAGTTTCTTTTTCTTATTTACACAAGCCTTGAGGATCTTTGTTTCTCTTCCTCTTTCTTTACTCTTTCTATTCCCTTTTTATGTAAGAATAAGTCAAAAAGTCAATTTAAAAATGTAAAAGCTTAGAGTGTCTAAAAATTTAACGGACAGAAACAGGACGAAATTGCAAATGGATTTCCAATTCGGGATTTTTGAGGTTTCATTTCGAAAATAGTCTCTCTTCCCACCCTTTTCCTTCTCCCTCATTCCTCGATCATACTTGCGTTATAAATTTTTTAATTCACAACGTGTATGCACAACTGTCCCAAAAAGACAATATTTTTACAACAAAAGCTTATCTGTGGCAGAACTTATAAGGCTCAAGCATGCTCAATCAGTATTCAAGAAAAAAGTCAATGAAAAAAGAAAGGAGCAAGCACCACAAACGTAATATAGTTGCAAAAACTGTAGTACAGTTTAAAACTGCACTGCAGTTAATAACTGTGGTACAGTTTAAAACTGCACTGCAGTTAATAACTGTAGTACAGTTTAAAACTGCACTGCAGTTAATAACTGTGGTACAGTTTAAAACTGCACTGCAGTTAATAACTGTGGTACAGTTTAAAACTGCACTGCAGTTAATAACTGTAGTACAGTTTAAAACTGCACTGCAGTTAATAACTGTGGTACAGTTTAAAACTGCAACTGCAAAACTAAAACTGTACTACAGTTATCAACTGCAGTGCAGTTTAAAACTGTACTACAGTTATCAACTGCAGTGCAGTTTTAAACTGTACTACAGTTATTAACTGTAGTACAGTTTTTCGGCACTATTGACATCACTAATTGGATACGAACCTCCCCTTTAAAAACTCGAAAGTCGACATTCAAAATAAAGGTATTTTCTGGAAAACTTCTTTCGATTTAATTTTTTCAAACAAAAGAACAAAAATGCTGAAAAAAAGGGGATACTTGGCGCATTGATTTTTGTGAACTGAGTCACCTTTACTACTTTTCAGATATGATCTCAGATGACACAAAAAAGAGATCAAATATACCTGTTGCATACCTGCCTGGTGTATCCGGGTAATTAAGACTACTGAGCATATGTTTATACCAGTAAATTTGTGAATTTTAGGAAGAAGATCAGGCAGTATTTGGTGTATGAAAACCCTATGATTTCCATTCAAATTCCTCTAAATTATACATCAAGTTTGTTCATATTTTCACAAATATATAGGGTTGTCAACGTGTCGAAATTGTCGACACATCGAGTCGAAAAAAAAATTCTACACGTCGAATCGAAGGTCAAATTTTTTTTCCAAAATGGCAGATATACAGTGCGTTTCATAATGATAGCACCCCTGTTTTTTGCATAAATTTGACGTTTTTTGCACCAGGTTGTACTTCTGTCGTTATAATAAGTCGAAACACGACTAAAAAATAGGATTTGCGATACAAAAACCAATTTGTCTCGAAACGTCGATAACATGTAGCCTATAAAGCGGAAAATCACCGTTTCATAATGATAGCACATTTTTGTGAAATAACGCGCAAACTGCGCTGGTTCATTTTTGTTTCTGTTTTGTTGTTTCTATTGATGTTTTTAGGCAAAAAAGCTTTTCTCTCGAAAATTTATTAGAAATTTCAGTAGCTCAAATTCTACAAATGAAGGCATTTGGGAGCGAAAAATCTGAATTATTATTATTATTGTAAGTTCAGGGCACACTTCTTAATTCTAGCGCTGAGAGTTCTTTCGCCTCTTTCTTTGAAATATTTCAAGAAATGTTGACATTGCGAATAGAAAATCAGAACCCTTGCAAATATTGTAATAGAGACACTAATAATAGAATTAGGCAATTACGATAAAAACCTAAAATAAGTGGTGGTAGTCTGGGTAGGATCGAACTTGAACGAATCACAATTAAAATATATATATGTGTGTATTTAATGATTTTTCCAGAAGCTTTTCGGGAGGTGGCCGAGACAAAACCACCAGTAAGAATTTTGATACATCAATAAATTTGGCTATATATTTTCTTAGATAACTAAAAACATGTTGCCTAGGTCCCCCAAGCTCAGTTTTTTGCGAAAGATTTTTTCTGGCAGTATTTTTTGCAATAATCTTTTACTCTTTTGAAAACATTTTGAGAAAAACACATTTTTTATAATTTTATAGCTGTAACTAATTTACCCCGTCAAATCAAATAAAATTCTTAACTTTTAACTCTTAACTTTTCGTTTGAATTTTTTTCAAACTTTCATATCAGCGTGTAGCCCTGGATCTCAGCTTTCTAACAAGCTATCAGTTTATTTAATGATACTTCAAAAAGTTGTGGCAAAAGGTCTTTGTATAGACCTAATTTTTTAAAAAATTTGGCGCTACTTGGATGTAACGCTTCCCACCCCCAAATCAACTTTTATTAAACGCAGCATCAACAGAAACAGAAGCACAAGCTTTACGCAAAAGCCACCGCAACTACTAGGTACTCTTGCTATGAATGTTTTTGTTATTGGTTTTGCACCTTCAGAGCTCTTTCTAATTTCATGCCAAGCCGAGCAGCGCCGACTGCTACAGATGATAAGACTGCCGCTGCCGAAGGAGACTCGGCCTTTAATGTCGCGACTCATAACCAAGCTTTTGCCTCGAGCGACTGCTGTTCATCCGATGCGCTCTTTCGAACGATGTTCTCTGACTCTGAAGTGGCCAAGAAGTTTTCATGCGCACAAGACAAGACCAAATCAATTATCACAGGTTTGTTGATTTGTTCCATGATTTTTCGATCGTTGTTTTGTGTATATTGATGCCGTCATTTAGGAGTACTCCCTCCGTATTCAGTCGAATGTCTTTTGAAAAAATTTGGGTAGCCAGCCGTTCTCGATCTCTACTGATGCGTCAAATCATAAGGCAATCAACCTTTTTTTGCTCGTCATCAGGTTTGGTTTCTCTTCTTTCTATACTGCTTTGAAGAACTGTTTTAGGTTCTTTACATTTGCTAAAAGAATTCAAGTGCGTTCGCTGGACATGAAGGATCTGCCGGGGGGAGATTGGCAGCTGGTCGTCGACTTTATTGCAGAAATTCTGAAAAAGCATGAGCTCAAGTGAGACAATCTCGTATCATTCTGTACCGACAATGACCCAGTCAACTTCGGTGGACCAAGATATCAAGGGCCAAATAACGTACACAAGAAGCTGCTCGAGAAGAAGAAGAATCTGATACCGGTTGGCTGTCCTGCTCATATCTTTCATAATGCTGCTCAAAGGGGTGCCGATCAACTTCCGACTACACCGTTACTTCGTCTTTAAGCTAGCAAGTTACTTCAAGGGATCAACAAGCCAACATGAGCAGTTCAAGGATATCTGTGAATTTCTGGAGGTTTGGATTTCACCTTTCTCAAAAGACTTTTTCTTGACTGTTTTAGACAGACTACGAGACAAACTCGATGGCTAACTAACGGCAGAGTGATTGATAGATTTCTGAAGCTGAAGTTTTTTATGTCTGATGAATCGTGTCATCTGATGAATCTGGTGAATCGTTCAAAGTGTCCTGGGTGTCTTTGAGGAGCCTCTGTGCCTACTACAGGTTATCTTTGTTCTGTCAGTATTGTCAGTACTAAAAAATGGTTTCAGAAAACAACAGCACTTCTTCCAGAACTCATCAAAATCATAAACTCTTTCAAGCAGAAGATAGAAGAGCGAAAAGCTAGCAAATTCTTCGGAGCGGCGACAGCGACATCACTGCAGCGTTTGGATGGGGAAGTGAAGGAAAGGCTGGCCAAAATTTTTCTGGTTTGTTTGGTTTGTAAAAGTTCATTAAATTTATAAGTTATACTTTAGTATTTCTACACGACAGTACTCGAATACATCGACAAATGGTTTCGCGTAAACTTCCTGCCGACAAACATCTCATGGATTTTGCTGAAGATGAAGAACCTTGACTACACCGAGGCCTTAGAACTAGCAAAACAAGTGGGCCAGAAATTGCAGAAAACGATGAACTCTTCAATGAGGTGGCAGAAGTCAATAGAGTGCTTGCACAAATATCGAAAGAAGACTTTGATGCGGAACCATCGGAGGAAAAGTGCAAGAAGATTTTCAAGGGGAGTGAAATGACAATTTGGCAGCTTTTTTATATTTTTGCTCTTTGTTTTCAGGACACCGACTCTCTACCGAGCCTCTACAAACTCGTTAGTATTGTATTCTGAATTGAGTTGGCGAATGCGTTTGTGGAGCGAATTCTCTCTTTGACAGATGTAAAAAATTCTCTGAAGGTGGAAACGGTGAAGGCTCTCCTCCAAGTGCGAGTCAACTTCGATATCGACTGACTGGTGTCTACAATTTGTTAATCAAGAACGGAAAAGTACGAAAGAAAATTCAAAGGGAAGAAAAATATGATAAGAATTAATCTGTTTTGTTTTATTGTTTGAAAAATCTTATAATTTGGTGCAAAATAAACCTTTTGAAAGAAAATTTAAGTAAATGTCCGTGTTTATGAAAATGTTCTTTTTTCGAAATTTTGAGAGCGGAGCCCTGATTTAGAGGCTCTTTTTGCCAAGTCCCATGTTGAAAAACATGGTAAAAGAGTCATATGATCGAAAACTCAAATTGCAAAAAACTCCATTTTTATAGACCATAACCCAAAGATAATGTCTTTTTTGAGCTCCTAAGGTGATTTTAGGTCGATATAGGGTGTTTGGAATCACTTTTGAAAAAAAAGTTGATTTGGGTGGGGGATGGGTATATCCAAGTAGGGTCAAAAATTTGCTCTATACAGTCTACTCTCGATACAGTGTAGAGCACGGAGACCGGAAAAGTATACACTGTACCGAAAGTTACACTGTATCTAGAGTAGACTGTACAAAGAATTTTATATGCAACTTTTTAAAATATCATAAAGTCAGTTGTAGGCTGGTTAGAAAGCTGAGGACAACATTTTGATTACCGTATTTCCTCTAAAATAGCCCCCGGGGCTATTTTATTCAAACCTCCAATTTTCAGAAAAATTTGAATTCGATTTCAAGATTTTTGGATGGAAATCCAAAATCTAAAAAGTGGAATCGGTAGAGCTCGTGGGAATTAAGAGAATGCAAAAAACAGATTTGCAAAATATTTACTCTAGCTCAAGATATAGGTCTTCCAAGTAGGGGGGGGCTATTTTGGAAGGAGGGCTATTTTAGAGGAAATACGGTAATTAAAAAATAAATAAAAATCTTCTATAAGAAAACAATAAATTTAAGAAATTTGACGGGATAAAGCAGTAATTTGACGGAATAAATCAATTTTAGCCATAATTTCATTTAGTCGATTTGATCACAAAAAGATTGCCAAGGATCACAAGAACTAAGTTATAAAGGGGGAAACAAAGGCGGAAACAAACTTAAATAAGTTCAACAGTAAATAATTACAACAATTTTTTCAGTGGGAGATTTGGTAAACAATCAAAGCTTGACTGACTGCTCCAAATCAATTTTCTAAAGGGTGCAAAGATATTATTTCCAAAGTTCTATCAGTTTTATTTTTACTTATCAACTTTTTTGCAGAACTTCTAATTAGATTTGTAATTTGACGTATAGTTTGGTTCTGTTATTATCTGTTGCTCTATCCTCAAACATATTGATATGGGTCATTCAATTTTTCATTGTCTTTTTTTTTGGTTTTTTGTATGGCAATAAACATTATCATTTTTTAATCAAGCGTACCTATACAAAAAAACAGTACATGCGTATGATCAGTACTTTATTAATTTTATTATTAAATTTTTGACTAAAAACATAGTACAGTCAAGCTTCGATTTGACGTCCTCCCTTGGGATCGACCCTAGGTGGCCGTTAAATTGAGGGTGTACTTACTTATATTTGTCAGACTTCCAGCTAATTCGAGCGTACAAAAGGGGACGTTACATCAAGGGTTGATTGGGTGCGTTAACGTTTGCGCGGTTTTTTTTCATTCTAAAATTGCCTTGGTCCCCCCTATTGTTTTTTTTACAATATTGTGTTCACTTTTTTAACTATTGATCAGTCCAAGCACATAGCTTTTCTCAATCCAATAGTGCGGCATATATACCTCAGTATCCAGTGACTTGAAAAATAATTGACTTGTATCATGAAAGTGAGTTATTGATGTGGGTGAATCGGGTGTGATGAATAAGTCGGGGTGAATATGCCCCGGTGAAAAAGTCTTCTACACACCTGCTCTTCGAGCTCTTCCCAGCTGATATCGGACTTCCTCGTAAGTTGGAAACTTCATTGCGACTGACATTGGATTCGTGACATCTTCCTGTTTCTTCCTGGATTCTTCAAAGGCAAGTTTTTCGTACTAAAAAATACTGGCTTATTCAGTGTTGTAATTCAAAGAAGGAAACCTTTTAAAATGTGGCCATTGGTAAGACTGTCTCTGACTTGACTTCTTCTCAAATCTTTCTGTTCAAATCTAAGGCTATGATTTCATGTTCTGAGAATTTCTTGCAGTCCTTGTGATGAGCGGCATCATTTATTTTGCATTCTTTTGTTACAATCCATCCTGTCAAGCTTGGGCATAAGAAGCGAGGTTCAGATTTTCCCTGATTTCTTTAAATTCTATCAATCTAGAGACTTTTGACTGATTTTTTGCAACTCAGGCAAATATATTGACTTGACTCCTCTAGTTTATTTCTTAATCTGTATAGTCGGTAGACGTCTCTTAACTGTACAACGGCTTTCATATCACTGCCCAAATTTGTGTTTATCGGACTGAAATTCAATATTGGGTACTTATTGGGAACCGTATAAGTACCCAATATTGTAACATGTTGATATTACTTCATAATAGAAAGCTCACAAGATTTTCAATCCTGGAACTTCTATTTTTGGAAGATGACGACTTATTGTTGTTTTGCTGACTTTGAATCCATAACTACCAACAATTCTTGCTTCTACATCCTTCAATTTCATCGCTTTATTTTGAAGCTGATTCAGCCAAGCAACAACATCAACATTGGACCATTTGAAATCAACTGGCTTCATATTTTTCTAAAAATATTGTTAAAAATACCTTACCTTACCTTACCTTGCCTTGCCTTACCTTGCCTTACCTTGCCTTACCAATATCTTCTGATTGAACTTCTTGCAAGTTGATGTAAACATCTGAATTTTCGCTTAATAATGCCGTTCCTGGTCATTTTTTGGAAGTAACACTTTACTTGGCCTCCCACGGCTGACCCACTTTTGAGGTGAATTTTTAAAAACCGATTTCATATTCGTGTTTCTCGACCCGGATTTTTACGGGAAACGATCAACAGATTCTGTGAAAGTGAAAAAAAATTCGATTTGCCTTGGTTTCCCAAGGTAAAAATTTCAGTAAAATTTGAAAAAAAAAATTTTTTTGATTGGCGCCAAAACATTTTTTAAGAGAATAGGGGCTGTATTGGGAGGGGAAGGGAATAAACGGGGGCTACTTTCATGGCAAATATAAGGAGACTAGGATATTGAAAATAGCAAATAAGAATCCACGATGAAATCGGTGGCTCTAGGTAAATTGATCCTCGGTAAATTGATCCCCCGGTAAATTGATCCTCCACTTTTTGTCTTGACACGAAATCATTTATGCATACTTCTGTTCACTCTTTCTTTGTTCGCCTTCAAAATTTTGCAGGAATTTAAACTTTTCAGTCTGAACCAACCAAACGAAGTGGTCGTTCACTTGGTGCGAATTTTTTTTACGTTTTTCGTGTTCCAAAATCTGTTTTCTGGACTAACTCAAGCATGCTGAAGATGGTTTGATAGTGGTAAAATACCGTTTTCTCGGGTATTTTTTGAGTATTGGACAATAATTGATTTTGGTGAAATAATTGGACAATAATTGAATTTGGTGAAATCAATTATTTCCCAAAACTTAAAAAATACTCGAGAAAACGGCATTTTACCACTATCAAACCATCTTCAGCATGCCCGAGTTAGTCCAGAAAACAGGTTTTGGAAGACGAAAAACGTAAAAAAAAATCGCACCAAGTGGACGACCACTTCGTTTGGTTGGTTCAGACTAAAAAATTTCAATTCCCTCAAAATATTCCTTTCGAGACAAAAAGTGGAGGATCAATTTACCGGAGGATCAATTTACCGGAGGATCAATTTACCGGAGGATCAATTTACCGGAGGATCAATTTACCGGAGGATCAATTTACCGGAGGATCAATTTACCGGAGGATCAATTTACCGGAGGATCAATTTACCGGAGGATCAATTTACCGGAGGATCAATTTACCGGAGGATCAATTTACCGGAGGATCAATTTACCGGAGGATCAATTTACCGAGGATCAATTTACCGAGGATCAATTTACCGAGGATCAATTTACCGCCGCCCGAAATCGGTTATATCGGTGATCAATTGCTGGCTTTGCTAATATCCTGGACTGAATAGTGTCAAAATTGGTTCCACTCTAGCTTTTTTTTGGTTCGGAAGGTCCCACTTCTTTGTTCATCACCTTTTCCTTGTGTCTTGCCGATTTCAGATGACCTGAGAGATGAGTTGTTGAGCCACTCTTCAGCAGTGTGAGCTCTTCACCACAAGTGCAAATGGCCTTTCCACCAGCTTTCTTAAACGATTTCCAAATTTCGCTTGGCATTCTTCTAAAACAAGCAAATTTACAATCACATGCTTTTTGAGTGCTGCATATTCTGAATTGAAAATTTTTTCGAGTCGAGTTGAACTCGAAATGACAACTCTAAACTCGACAATTTTCGAGTTTTTTTTTCGAGTTCAACTGGACTCCACAACTCTATTCAGAAACATCATTTAAAAAAAAAGATTTCGTGCTTTGGCATTCTGAATTTAAAGAAAGATTTTAATTTTTTTTCAGTTTTTTCTTTGTTGGTAGGGTTGGCAACAGTTGACTCTACGTTTTGAAAAATTTTGACTTTATTTTTTGTTTTTATGTGTGTTTTTTCGCGAAAGTTTGAGCATGTGACCCCGCAACTGAAGGCTTAGGATAGTGGCTACACATTTGTATAAAAATTTCTTAACTTAGCTTACAAAAATGGATCTATTGTAATGAAAACAATTTCGGGTAAGACTACCCGATGCCGAAATCGGGTAGTCTTACCCGAAATTGTTTTCATTGCAATAGATCCATTTTTGTAAGCTAAATTAAGAAGTTTTCATACCAATGTGTAGCCACTTTTTTAGGCTTTCAGTTTCGGGGTCACATGCTCAAAATTTTGTAAAAAAAACATACATAAAAACAAAAAATAAAGTCAAAATTCTTCAAAACATCGAGTTAACTGTTGCCAACCCTATTTGTTACCAACAACTTATACGGTTGTTAACTGGCATGCATGCAAAATTGGTTGAATAAATTTAGAGCAGAAAACCTCATCAGAATGATCCGAAGAGAAGCTCGTCTCCGTCGAGAGTTCATCTATCGCAAGAGTCTGGAAGACAAGCAGGGAGCCATTCAAGAGCGACGAGACCGGGTCAAGAATGCTATGGACAAAAATTCAGCTATTCCTACAGACTTGCGCAAAGATGCTGTGTCGATGGTCAAGGACTTTGCATGGGGTGGACAGGTGGATAACGTCGATGATGAATACAGATGGGCTGGCTGTGAAAACCCAAGGTTTTTTTTATTTGTCTCTAGTAGTTAATTGCCTTGTCTTTGAAGCATTGTGGTAACCACTAGCAGAAACCCGTCTTCCAAGCTGAAAATATTCGCCAAGGTTCGTAATCGGTCATTTTTGTGGGTTTTTGGCTGGACACTACCTTATCAATCTTAGGAAATCAAGTTGGTCCTTCCAAATTCTCGTCGCATCAACAGAGGACATCACGATATCAAAGGGATTGTTCATGCATGCAAAGCTAATGGGGTAAATTATTCGTTTTTGCTTTTGCAGTTATAAAGCATAAGTGAGGGGCTGGTGGTTTATGGGGGCTGAGGTCCATTCCAAGCAAAACATTTTTGTAGTCAAGTTGTTTTTGTCATTTCACGGGTTAGGGAAACTTTATTAGAACTCTTTTTTTTCATTAACCTTGTGAGTGCGGATCGTGATTTTTGAATGATTTTTACTGGGTCCTTCAGTTATATCTACTCGAATGTGTAACAGTAACAATGACAGCAAAGCAAAAATTGTGTTTACAGACTTTATTTAACAAAAATATTTTCTTCGATTTTGAGTCGCTCTGTGTTGACAAAGTTTTGAGAATAGACTTCGACGAAAAGTTACGTTCAAAACAAAAGTTGCAAAAATGGTTCTTCCTTTACTTCAAAAAACTTCCCTCTATAATACCGCCACTTCTTTGTTCGTTTTTGCTTTAGTCTAGCTAATAAATTGGTGAAATTATTGATTCAGCCTCTAAAAATTAATGTTATTTAGGTAACTGACCTGGTGGTGCTCAACGAAACAAGAGGAGTTCCAGATTCACTCATCGTCTCGCACTTTCCTCACGGGCCCACAACATTTTTCAGCCTGGCTAATGTTGTGGTATGTAAATTTGTATCGCTTATTCGCAATTTATGATAAACTTTTTTTTCAGATGCGACACGATATTGCGGAGTGTGGTCCAATGTCTGAGCAGTATCCGCACTTGATCTTCCACAATGTCAATTCAAAGATTGGCAATAGGGTATGTTCTCAAAATAAGAACTTAGCAGGCACCAAGTTATGAAATTAATATCTTAATTATCATGATACCCTCAAAAATGCACTATAGTGAAACCTCTTTAAATAGGAATTCCCTAATCCATCACATAATCTAGTGCTTGGCTTCACCCAAAAGTTTCCTTAGAAAAAGCACCCTAAAATGGCACTTTTGCTACGGCGCCGTTGGGTAGTTTGGGTACTATCGAGGTGGTTAAAGTGCAATCCAAATTGTTGTGTGCATTTATGTTTAGCATAGAATGACATAAACTGGGTATTACCAACTGGATACCACAAACTGGATACCACCACCTGAGTACCACTACCCACCCTACCTGGCCACCTACTAGGATTGGGAAATTACCGATAATTTTCTTTTCTGGTACTATTACCGACTTCCGGTAATTTTCGGTAATTCACCACCACTTGATTAAAGGAGGAATCAAGGCAAAAAGTAAAAAAGTCAAAAATTTTAATTTTTTCATACGATACATTATTCGCGCGTACTATTCGCATACTGTCATATATTATCCGCATACTATCATATACTATTCGCGTATACGCATATGCGAACATATAGTGCGCGTACATATCGCACGAAAAACTTACGTATGTATCGTACGAAAAACCTGATTTTTCACTTTTTTCCTTGGTCCACCCTCTTAACAAAACATTATTAACCAATTTTTAATTACCAACTACCCTTATCCAGTCATTTATTAACGAGTTACCGTATTTCCTGTATTAGCGCCCCCCCCCTTATTCAAAATCGTGTTTTTGGCATTTTGTTTTTATCCCACAATGGTTGGTAAACAAATGGTTGGTAACTTGCCTGAGAGAAGGCGCTAATTAGACGAAATACGGTATTGCCGGTAATATTACCATTAACCAACCATACTACGTATCCACCCTACCTGATCCTAATCTTAAAATCCATAAAGCTCCGTCCGAAATCTACTATTTCGGGTGGTCTTTTTTTAAACGGTAGCCAAGATTCTGAGCTACAACGTAACGTTGAGCTTTTTTCAGCTTTGTATCAAAAAACTTCGAAAATTTTGAATTAATTAAAAATCGTAATAATAGAATGAAGTAATAACAATGGAATGACGGACAAATGTAGTCAAAATACAGGGTGTGTCAAGAAATTCCCTGGTTTTAAAATGGCTGTAACTTTTTTTCTAGAGCGTTTTTCGAAATTCTGTCTTCGCCAATCGATTTTTCTCGTCGACAATATTTGTTTTTGATGTCTAACTCGAATTTTTTTTACATTTTTACTTTTTGCCTTGTCCCTGTGGTCCGAAAATGACCCATTTTAGCAAATTTCAGAAAACGTTGTCAAATGGCCCAAAACTCAAATATATTCGAAGAACATGTGTTGATGTTACATGTTCTTCGAATAAATTTGAGTTTTAGTCATTTTTGAAATTTGCTAAATGGTCATTTCGACCACAGGGGGACAAAAAAGTAAAAAAAATTTTGGGTTAGACATCAAAAACAAATATTAAATATTAAAAATCGATTGGCGAAGACAGAATTTCGAAAAACGCTCTAGAAAAAAAGTTACAGCCATTTTAAAACCAGGGAATTTCTTGACACGCCCTGTACTATATAGAGATAGTTGATCAATGAATTTTTGGTTGCAGGTTCAAAAGGTTTTGAAGCATCTCTTCCCAGTGCCTAAGACAGACAGCAAACGGGTGGTTACATTTGCCAACACTGAGGACTTCATTTCTTTCCGGCAGCACATTTACAAAAAAGGAGAAGGCGCAGACATCGAACTGGTGGAGCAGGGACCTAGGTTCGAGATGAGGCGTAAGTTGCATATATTACTCACCTGTTTTGCAAAACAGTAGAAATTTTTATCGGTGCCTGAGTCAATGTACTAAATTTTCCAAACTTTTTTCAAAGGTGTCGTTAAAGTGTTGCGTGTGTAAATACTTGTGTTCGAGGGTCACTAACACTACGCATTCTGCCAATGAATTTTAAAAACTAGGACAAAAACGTTTTGTTCTTTGTGTACCATTTTTGTCTTTATTTTTTTTAGTTTCACATCCATTTCACTTTCTTTTTTCTGGCTTAGCATTAAAAAATCAATAAAACGAAAATAGAACAAAAAGATCAAATGTCTACTCATCGAAAAATTCAAGGACTTAGTCAAGAATCAAACTTTTTGATGTGCTAGTTGTGAGCATGCGTGATTGTATAAATATTTTCAATTTCAGCATACTGCATCCTGCTGGGTACTATCGACAACGCTGAGTCAAGTGAAACAGAATGGGTGAGTAAATCAGTACTAATACTTGTTATATGATTAAGAAATTCTCGTATTTAGGCCCTCCGAAGCTACATCAATAAAAAGAAGAATATTCTTTCGAATGATGAAGACTAGTATCCTATAAGAATTCTACAGGGTGGTCCAAGAAATTTGAACACTTTTAAACAGTCATAATTTTTTGTCCTCGCACAATTTTAAAATTCTGTAAACGCAGGTCAACTCAGTTTTTATGACAATTTTTTTGGCATATAAGGTCAAAACCACGATTTTCGCTTGGTCCCCCCTGTTGCTTGGCTCCTGGTCTGTAGGTGGCCTTTGGATGGGTAAGGTCAAAACAACAGGGGGGACCAAGCAAAAATCGTGTTTTTCACATTATATACCAAAAAAATTGTCATCAAAAACTGATTCGGTCTGCGTTTACAGAATTTCGAAATCGTGCGAGGACAAAAAGTTATGACGGTTTAAAAGTGTTCAAATTTCTTGGACCACCCTGTATGTTGTTAACTGTTATTGCTGTTGTTACTGTTTTTGTCTGTCGTTAAGGGGTGAATAAAAGATTTATTGTTGCATGAACATTTATATTAACGTACAATGCCAGCGACAAGATCTGCAAATGAGTTAATACAGTGACAGTAGTGAAAAATATCAAAGAGCTATCGTTTTAAAAAGGTGTGTATTAGCTGAGAAATTTTTGCTGACAAGTGTTCATTCATCTGCAGATGGGATCCAAAATCTCTGTAAAAAATATTTTAGTAAAATAAAGGCTGCATAATTGTATCCCAAACATTTTAGAAGAAAGATTTTTAACACACCCCTCGCTCAACTTCGGAACGCACCCTTCGGTATAATTGTCGGTATAATCCGTCATCCTCCCAAAACCGTGTTATAACGCATTTTTATGGGGTTTGAAACAGTACACACTATAGAAAACATGATTTTGAAGTTAAAAGAAAAGAAGTTTTTCGGCACAAATAATTTCAAACCAAAATAGACTTGTCTCGTTTTTTTGTATCGTTGTGATTTTCTTTTTTTCTCTTTGTTATCTAAGGTTTTTTTTCAGATTTTTGCGATGTTCGCTGTGAAAGAAATTTATTGCGCTGAGTTTACTGGTTGCCGGGCAGTTATTGATTTGTGTCAGCGTCTCATGTTACTTATGAAAGATGAGTTGGGACCGGTCTGCAAGAAGTGTGGACCCGCAATGCGGATGGTTGCAAACGAAGCAAAATCGGACGGCTTTTGGTGGGCTTGCAGTAAGAAAGTGGCTCTTCATCGACAGGCAGCAAAGAAGTGCAACACGGCTTGCTTTATTCAAACTGGTACGATTTTGATTTCGTTTATTTTAGTTACTGTTTATTTTAGGCACGATATTTGAAGGATCAAAGCTGTCTATCACGTCTACTTTGGTTTTCATAAATCTTTGGTGTTGCAGCATTTCGTTGAAGGTGTTTTTTATTGAGCTATAGTAAAACATTTTTAGGATTTGATGCATCAAATAGGGTTCGGATCTCATATAGCAGTCGATTTGGCATGTTTCTGCAGAGAAGCTATACTTGATGCTTTTCTTGGGGGTCCGCAATTGGGAAGCGAGGGTGTTGACGTTATTTTAATTTCATTATTTTAATTTGGCATTTTCCTTCTTACCTTTTTTTGTTAATTAGGTTCAAATGGATGAGTCCAAATTCGGCCGCCGAAAGTATAATCGGGGACATCGCGTCGATGGAATGTGGATCTTCGGTGGAATTTATTCAAACGGTGCAGTCTTCATGATTCCTGTGCTGAAACGTTCTCGAGGTTATCTTCTTCCAATTATCAAGCAAGCAATTCATCAAGGAAGGAAGCAAAATCGTCTCGGATTGTTGGAAGGCAAATGATACGTTGAACGCGGAAGGATTCGAACATTACAGAGTAAGTTTAAGTTGAATTGTTTTAATTGCGTGGGGAGCATAAACTCACATGAGGGCTCTACCGCATACAAAAGTTAACTGTGTATGGTTTTCACCTTTGCACAGTCTCACTCAGTCTTTAGGGTGTGCTTTCTTGTGCAGCTCAACCCGCACCTCGCCCCTTCGGGGCGAGGGGCGGGTTGAGCTACACAAGACAGCTTACACCAGAGATAAATCCGAGAAAATGTGCTCAGGTTGCATCCACCAGGGCTTTTTATATAAGCTAGCATGCGGGTTGTTATGTGAGATAACGTTTCTTTTTTTAGGTGAATCACAGTCCACACTTTTTGGATCCTGACTCTGGTAAGCACACAGCTATCGGCTCTGAAGCTAGTGTTGATACATTCACATTTTTGTCGTCGTGCAGTATACTAAGGAATGATAAACTTGGTCGAGTCCATAGGTGGTCCCGGTGATGTGGTACAATTTTGCAACGCATTTTTCTTCCTTTTTTATCCTATCTCTTTTTTGAAGGTAATTTTTGAATAAATTGATGATTTGAAATTTGGTAAATTCTTGATGAACTTTTTCAGGAATCCATTTCTTGAGATGCTTCAGTTGTGTGTCCAAATGAAAATTCATTACGAGGGAAAAGATTTTGACGACACATACCAGTTCAACAGTGATGAATCCAGCGAAGAAGATGCCGAATCCAATAAAGGCGGAGTTGATCAGTCTCCAGCGGAAGATTCAGTCGTGGAAATTCCTGATCTTTCTCCTCAACGCTTTCTGTTTTCTATCGGTGATCCAGTAAAGGTTCCATGGGGCCAAGGCAAAAAGATATTTCCAGTCGTAGTCATTTAAATAATAGTAGTCATCAAAATAATTGGACAAATCAATTAGCTTTTTTGTTGTTGTTTTTTCTGGCCAGTAATACCGTATTTCCTCTAATTAGCGCCCCCTGATTCAAAATCGTGTTTTTGGCATTGTGTTTTTGACCCACTTTTTGATCACTTCTCTCAGGCAAGTTACCAACCATTTTGTAGCTCATCTCACTAGCTGCAAAATAGATGGTAACTTGCCTGAGAGAAGTGATCAAAAAGTGGGTCAAAAACACAATGCCAAAAACACGATTTTGAATCAGGGGGGCACTAATTAGAGGAAATACGGTAAATGATTTCTGTGAATTCGATTCGATTAAATTTTACTGGGGTTTGACTGAGGGGTGTATTCCGAAATTTGGCCGATTTTTATCATATGACCACATTCCTAGTCAGAAAAAATTTGGATCAAAAAAATTTAATATCCAAAAAAAATTTTTCAAATCTTAAGTCTCCTAAGACGCGACACCATTTACCAGTTGACTGCATGCAGAAGCAAGCATGAAGAACTTGGGGTTGAAGTGCACATTCTCAATAGTGTTGGCATGGTCTGTCTTCAGTCTGGTTATTATTCTGCCGGATTCTCTAGCCCAACATAGGATGTTGTTGTCTGTGCTACCACAGAATATGTACTTGGAGTCTGGCGAGAATGTGGCATTCAGAGTGGCACCCTAGAAAATTTAGTTGACTATCACTATCAGAAAACAGTTAAAAAATAACCTTGTCATTTTCATGACCAGTGAGAGTGTGAGTAATGTTGCCGTGGAAGGCATCAATGAGGCGCATGAAGTTGCCGTTGGTGGTCACTAAGATGGACTTTCCGTCAGGCGAAAATTTCATGCCTGAAAGTAAATCATTAGACTCACACTAAACAATTTTTATCCCAACTGACCTGTCCACTCCACACTTTCCTCTCGCACAATAGTGAAAGTGTTAAATGGACCCTGGAAATTCGGTTGGAATAACTGCTTAAAAAAGTCGGATTAAATTCAATTTGATTACCTTGTCGAAAGAACGTAGATCGTAGAGCTTCACAATTTCAGAGCCAATTCCAGCCGCGAAAATCAAGCCCTCCGGGTCAAAAGCTGAAACTTTCAAATTTAATGTCTTGAATTCGATAAAATTGGTAAATAGGTGAATTTTTAACTTTGCTGACGGGTTCGCAAGTTCAACGTTGACCTAATTGCATGTCTACTTTCAAGTGATTGAATTTGGATTTCTTGGTAATACAGATTTTACGATTGATAACATCTGTTTACAACAAGCACCACTGCCAATCTTCAGAAAGTGGAAAACGTACTAAACACTTACCAGCTATGGGTCTGGACGGCAATTGCATCAGGCCCTATAAATGATACACATAAACTCAAACACATTTAATTTGTCTATCTACCTGACAATTATTGACTCTTAAATCCCACAAGCGGATAGTCTTGTCCAGGGAGCCAGATAAAAACATGTCGTCCAGTGGGCTCATACCTGCAAAAAAGTGGACTCATGCCTGCCAAATGAATGGGTAAAAATAACAAACAAAACATACACAGTGTGACCACTCTGAAAAGCAGCAATTATTTACTGATTAAGCCCTGTGAAAATTTGAAACTGACTTTTTGGTGTGACCGAGGAAGTAGCGGATGTATTTGTTGTCATGCAAAGACAGGTAGCGGATGGTATCTGCAATAGTAGTGCGAGTGTGATAAGAAGCGTAAGCTTAGACAGAAAATAGACTTACTGTCAACTTTGGTGGACGAATGAACAGCGTCCTTGCTGGCATGGGCAAAGTGGATGAGATCAACGCCATATTTTTTGCTGTTTACCTAAAGAGGAGTCATCAGTTGGTTTTAAATGGAACAATTTAAAAAAAACTGACTGATCGGGATTTAGTGCCGGTATTGCAGTCATATACTGTGATGGAATCATCATGGGCAGATGTGATCAGGGTCTGCAAAAAACGTGGGGTTGGTTACTACTCATTTGGACAGAACTCATTTGGGCTCCCTCATTTGGGCCCCACCTCATTTGGGTAAATATTGAATTTTTTCATTTTTTATGACATCTGTTGTCTTTTTTGGGAAACATAGGCAAAGCCTCATATACTTGTAACCGTATACAGTCAACCCTCGATTTAACGTCACCCCCCTCAAGTTCGTTCCCACCTAGGGTCCGACACTTTCTTAACCTAAATTTTTAAGATTTTTGCCAGTTGTCTTCGGTCAATCTAGTCCGAAACATCGCAAGGATTTAGATTTTGCCGATGGTTTTTGTACATGACAACAGTTTTGCCAGAAAGACCCGCGGGTACTCGATCTAACGTCACCCTATTTTGATAAGTGGTGACGTTAAATCGAGTACCCGCAGGTCTTTTCGGCAAAACTGTTGTCATGTACAAAAACTATCGGCAAAATCTAAATCCTTGCGATATTTCGGACTAGACCGAAGACAACTGGCAAAAGGCTTCAAAAATTAAGGTTAAAAAATGTCGGACCTTAGGTTGGAACGAACTTGAGGGGGTGACGTTAAATCGAGGGTTGGCTGTATTATCTTGTAATTACCCGTGAGTAATTATTTTTCAACCCTTGAAAAATCTCAAAATTGTAAATAGAAAATGGCTAGGGTTGTCGACCCGTCGAAATTTTCGACTCGATGCGTCTCGTCGAACTTCGTAGTTTTCCAGACGGACCGACCCCAGGGGTACGTTATATCGAGGGGTATGTTATATCAAGGATATGTTATAACGAGGTTCGACTGTACCAACAAAACCAAGTGGTCGTCCACTTGGATCAAAAATTTTTTTACATTTTTGGGTTCAAAAGTTTGTTTTCTGCACTAATTCGAGCATTCCAAAGATGGTTTGACAGTAGTAAAACTACTTTTGATGATGATTTTAACAATTTTCGTAAATTTTGCAAAACGTAAATCTACTACTGTCTAACCATCTTTAAAATGATCGAATCACTGCAGAAAACAGGTTTTGGTACCTAAAAACGTTAAAAAAATATCCGAGTGGACGACTACTTCCTACTACCACCTAAGTACCACTACCTAGGCACCTCCACCTGAGTACCGATACCCTGCCAGGGCCTTTGTACTACTACCTGAGTACCACTTTCTCGGTACTACCACATCCACGCTACCACCTGAATACCCTACAGAGTACGAAACTACTTCAACTAATGTACCTGTAAGTCAAGTTGCTGTTTTAGAATTATCAAATAATGTTCAGGGCACGATTTTGAATAGGGTAGGATGATTTTTGATTACTTTCAGCTAAATCCACAATTTCAGATTCTGGAGTTAGATACCTGTTTCGGAAAGGTACCATGTGGTTTACTAACCATCCTGAGACTTCCTGGTCCTTTAAAAGTATTTTAGCCAAGAAAAAATAGTTTTTGCCACTTACTGGGATCGGAACCTGTAACCCTACAAAATTGGTAGATCAATTCGCTGGGGATCTTTAGTCGTTGGTCATTGCCGCTATTTTTCAGATTGTGATAAGGCACAGGGATGGCCAGGATACGTTAAAGAGTGTTTCCGAACAACATAATGTTTTAAAATCCAAAACTTACCCATGGGGCCCAAATGAGTTTTGCCCAATATTTTTGTCTAAAAGATTTTTGTGCTACTATATTGCTAACAATATTAGTGGTTGAGCAGCTTCGCAACAAAAATTGCGCATACTGTAAGTCGTACAGTGAACTCTTTTACTGCGTCTCACCATCCAATTCCAACCATTATTTTAGATTTCGTAAGTGATTCTGAATGAGAGTTTTCAAAAATTTTGGTTGGCAGTTATATCTTTTTCAAACTTAGCAAAACCTACTTGACCATCGGCAGTGTAGTCCATGTGGTTGATTTTGTCCGTGTTTTCAGTGAAGGTTTTGGCCGCAACCATTGAGGCGACATTGTGGTCGTTTATCTTCATAATTGGACACCTACCCAAAGGCAACAAGCATAAAAAGTTGGCCAGCTACGTCTCAGAACCCATTCCAGCAAGTACACTAACAAAAAAGCAATGTATAGAAAATTCTAAAGCAGCTGTAAAAACAGTTTTTATTCGGAGGACGAGACAGACAGGTAAGAATATGTTAGAGAGACAACAATTTTTAACAGACAAAACGGTATATTGACAAGGTTTTTTTTCTTGACTAGGATGTGTGCTGGAAGAGTATCTGAATACTGTCATCGTCGTCCTCGTCACCCTCTATTGCCTTCTGAAAATTAAGATAAAAAGTGGCAAAGGAGACTATGAATAATTCAAACCTCGGATTCTGAGTCATCTATCTCAATAGTCTCGATGCTTCTTTCTCTCGCTGTTGCCTGAATCACGTGAACCATACCTTCTTTATCGATGGCACAATCTGATCTAGCGACATTGTTGGTATCTTCAGTCTGTTCGCTTTTCTCTGAAAAAAGGAAAATATGACTATTAACACAACTCATATAAAATTATCGATTGGGAATTTTCTCGATAAAAATAAGTTTTGACCTGCACCTCTGCCACATAATCCAAAAAATTGAAAAAAATCAATAAATTTCGGCAGTTAAAAGTGACTACATTATCTCATGGCACACTTGATTAGATCCAAGTTTTCTTATTCTTTATTATAAGAGAATACAATATTGATAATTTTAGGCCAGAAGCACCAACACCAGAACAGAAAGAGATGTTATAAATAAATCACGGTAATAGTGAATTCTGTAAAGGAATCGGATAGATGGAAGACCGATTTTGAATTTTGGTAAAGTGGTTTCTAAAAATTACGTTTTTGCGTACTCTCCGAAAAGCAGCCAACATATCAGGTTTAGCGAATATATACTCTACTCGAAAAATTAAACTTTTGTTTGACTGTGAGGCAAAAATATTTCCATAAATATATTACACATTTTTGTACCATGTTTTGGCCAAAAAGTGTTTCGATGAGAATATTTATTCGGTCCCCTGCTAGACTGGACCTTTTCATCAAAAGTACTCAGAATCTAAATATAGATTTAAAATGATAGATTACCATTCTTGATCTCATCGTCATCTTTACCAACCACTTCTGGAATCATGTGTTGATTGTCATCACCGATATCTGGCACTGGTTGGCTCTGAAAACTTTACTAAACCAACCAGTCAATTTATTTATTTTAGTTATCTTACCAGCAATTCCTGAACATCTGATTCTGAGGTGGCAGCATCATCTTTGGCATCTTCATTTTCCTTGTCTTCTTCTGCACACTCATCTGCCTCATCTGCTTCCTCATCTTCATCTGAACCTTCTTTGCTGAGATCGATGCAATCACCAACTTCGTAGTCTCCAATCTCGATTTCTCCTTCATGTTTCATGTTGAGCAGCACCTGCGAAAAAAATATGTCAAGCTGAATCATTATCATCAATACCGTACATCCTCTGATAGATGGTGGATTATTTTTTTTTTAACCGACGAAAATTGAAAAAATTTGGAGCCAATTTTGCCATTTTTGGGAGTTTAGGTAATATTTAAATAAAATATAATTAGTCATAAAAAAATATTACCGACGACTCTGGATACAACGAACCCCTTAAAAGTTCGTTCCCGCCTAAAAGTTCGTTCACGTGCCCGCTTTTTGAAGCCTTTTGCCAGTTGTCTTTGTCTGGTGTAGTCCAAAACATCGCAAAGATTGCGATTTCACCAATCGATTCTGAAAATCGCAATAGTTTTGCCGAAAAGACCCGCGCCTTTCGATATAACGAACACTTATTTTCACCTTTTTGAGACCTTTTTTGAAAACAAGTGTTCGTTATATCGAGAGGTGCGGGTCTTTTCGGCAAAACTATTGCGATTTCTAGAAACGATTAGTAAAATCGGAATCCTTGCGATGTTGTGGACTACACCAGCCAAAGACAACTGGCAAAAGACTTCAAAAAGCGAGCTAAAAAAAGTGTCAGACCATAGGCGGGAACGAACTTTTTGTGGGTTCGTTGTATCGAGTGTCGACAGTATCGTGAAATATTCCTGCTGCTCCGAGATACAGCCTATTAAAGTTAGGCATGGTGAATTGTAGAAGTCCAATAGAAGAAAAGACGGCAGTTAACCTACAGCATTGAGAGAGGCATCCAGTAAATTATCAACCGCAGTATCCTTTTTAGGTGGCAATGAGACAGGCGCGGCTTCAGCAAATGCAATATCGCCTGCGACACCTAAACAGAGCGATAGAAATATTAACTTAAATTATATTATTCATAAAATTTAAGTTTTGTCTTGTGCAGGATGTCTCAAGATTTTCGGCCACTTACAAATATCCATGAGTTTTTTTATAGTCCACATGTGTGAATTGTGAAATACTCAGAATTGAAAGAAATGTTTTGATTTACAGGGTTATTCAAGAAATTGTAACACTTTCAAACTGCCATAACTTTTTATCCCGGCACGATTTCAAAATTTTGTAAACGCAGATCGACTCAGAATTTCACGCAATTTTTGGCATATAACACCGAAAAATTTTTTTTGCAAATTCAAATTTGCCTTGGTCCCCCTGTTGTCCAAGGCCACCTACAGACCAGGAGCCAAACAACAGGACCAAAAATCGTGGTTTTGACTTATATACCAAAAAATTGCCATGAAATTCTGAGTCGATCTATTCTTGAAATCATGCCATTATGGCAGTTTTGTTACAATTAATAACCCTGTATAATGTAAAAAAACACGATTTTCACTTGGAAACACTGAAGTGGCCAAAAATCTTGGGACACCTTTGAGTTTGACATTTTTCATTTCTCCAGCTTTTTCTGATTTTTTCTTCCACCTTGTTGCTAGCATTTTAGTAAAAATTTCAAAAAAGTGGCTTCAAAACCTGTAAAGAAGACAACAACAATATGTGGATTCTAAAATTCTAAAAGTTGAAAAATTTACCGATGTCTTTGTCTGATCGATTGGCTTCTTGCTCGGCGAAAAATTCTCCGTAGCGTAGCTATTATACAGTCATATAAGTTCCTATAAATAAATATTAGAAAAAGGTCATACCTTGCGACAATGACTGTTCACAGAGTCCACTATGCCGATGATGAATTCTTCTAGAAAATATATTTTGAATAGTAATGGATGGGCAATTACCCCATACCTCGTTTAATTTCATCTGAGGGAACGACTATGCTGACGATCGGACACTCATTGCTTTCTGTGATTCTCTTGATCTGGCCATCCACATCGTCAAAAGTGATACATCTGCAAATTTGACTAAATTAATAAGTAAAGTGACGACGGATGTCGAAAACACCGCTACCTATAGCCAGCACAAACATGCTCCTTCGTCACTATATCGTTCACAAGCTCGGTCAAGAACTGATTCAGGGGCTCTAAAAATGTATCAACTGAGCATGGGTCGAATGCGGTAAAGATGAAAAAAATATACCCAGGCCAGTAGAAGTGATAAAAATCTTAGAAAACACATTTGACGACTTCCTGCAAAACAAATAAATAAAGCCAGCAACAGGTGGACACGGAGAATGTTTAGGGAGCGGATGTGGTATTAGCAGACCTCTTAGTGACTTTTAGTGAGAAACCGCCACAATTCGGCCAAAAAGTTGTCAATTCAAGCAGTGAATTTTTGATTTGTGGGTTTTGCATAGAAGACATATATGCAGGACAAATGTACATTAGAGCACGCACCCACATTTTTACATGGTTTGAACACAAGAACAGGTACAACTTACGTATTCTTGCAGTCGAAGTCTGATTCAAAGTAGGCACATATGACTTCCTCGAATTCCATCACCTTTTTTCTAAAAAACAAAGCATTCTGTTTGTTTGCAAAATGGTACAAGTCCAGGACCTTATTATAACCAAACAAAAAACTCCTGGCCTTTTGGAGCGTTTTGTAATTTATTTAGTTGAATATCTGTTAACGAGTAATTGGATTTCAAATTTTTAAAATTTCGTGTTTCGAGACTGTTTCCCGGATAACTGTTGGGTTTATCAAATCCGGTTTTGTTTTTCTTATCCATCGACAGTTCTTATCCATCGACCAGGCTACAACTTCATGACTTTAACCAAAAATTACCTGAGTTTGTCGATAGTCTCCAGCGTTACACCATCGTCGTCGGCGTCCAACTCCTTCTCTTCCATTATTTTGATCCTCTCGATGCATCTCTGAAAAGCAGTGTGTTAAACTATAAGACTATCATGTCTTTCCCTTGGAAGCTAACTCACATCTCGATAGCGTTCTGCTTCATCGATTTTTTGTTCTGTGGTCTTCCTCTTCCTTTTGACTGGCTTTTTGACTTTGGCTGTGGAAGCAAGACCATATTTTGGAACTAGGACTTGGACTGTGGACGAAAAAGCAACATCTGCCTCCGGGACTTTCTTTTCGATGACAGGAGAGATAACACCTGGACTGGTTTCTTGCTCTTTGACTATGGAAGAAATGACATCTGGCTTTGGAATTGACTCTTTGGCTTCATTGTTATTGGATCCGTCTGCTGATTTTGAAGCCTCATGAGATTGCTCAATGCTTTGGAATTCTATCTGTTCCATGGCTGCTAAGTTTCTTAATCTTTATCAACTGTAATTAAGCAGATTATTTTTTGGAGTAGATTTTCACACAATTTCGCAACTGTACACGGCTTTAGACATTGGTGAAAATATCCCTTTTAATGGTAAGAGGAGAAATATCTGGGATTTAAAAGCTGCTATCTTGTTTGCAATGCCAAACATCTTTTGAAATCTATGGTTAGTTAATCTTCTGGTGGGCAGTGAACAATTGCGCAAAATTAAATAGCGCAAATTCACATTGCGCAAAGTTCAAATTACGCAAATGCAGATTGCGCAAATGCGAATTGCGTAAATGCAAATTGCGCCAAAATCAAATTGCGCAAATGTAAATTGCGCGTAAATCAACTTACCGGATTTCCTGTTAAAAACCGGCATGTCGGATTGTTAGAGATAACGCAGTGCACAAGTGAAAATAGCACCACGGTTTTTATTGAAAATGTGGCTTGCCTATGACTGACCAACAGTGTGGTAAATCCACCGGTGGATCCACCGGTGGCGGTGGCAAATTTTGGGTAGCCACCGGTGGCGGTGGGTGGCAAACACACCGGTGGCGGTGGCGGTGGGTGGCAAACACAGCGGTGGCGCTGTTGATGGCTAAATCTTGAAAATTTTTCAAAGAATTTTTGAAAATTTTTCGATTTTTCGAAGATAATTAATAATTTTTGTCTAAGAAATACTATTGAACTCAACGGTTTATATCATCAAGCGACAAAACAAAAAGCTCAAACATTTTATTCAACCCAATTTCGATTTATGAACAATATTGTTTTTTAAATTTACTGCGCTTCCCTTATTATTTCAGTCAAAATATCGCGAACCATTTTCTTGAAATCTGCATAGTTTATTGCATCTGGCTTCACAGCAACAACATTTGGATGGCCTTCCCACCAAGCGACGACGTGGTCAGCGACTACAGAGAGACCGAGGAAGCCAGCAGCATTAATAAACAATTGCTTCAAGGATGAGACTCCCACAAGTTTCAGAAACGCTGTCGAGATAGCCTGAAATTAATATAAAATATACAAATATACAACAGTATTCAAAAACTTTATACAAACCTTCAGCGTCATTTTTCCGGCAGCGATAGAAGGATTTCGGATCACACGAATTTTTTTCACTGCAGGTTTCATTAATAGTTGCTTTGATTCGATTTTGTTGTTCTTGCTCTTTGAGAGCAGAAAAGGAGTGGAATTTGAATGAGGTGGCCACTACTCTCTGACGCAGACGCAATTATGATCAAGGACGTAACCAGAATTGTCACTGCCTTCAGAAAATTCACGGAGTTGCTCCAATCAGATTCCAAACCTACACTATCTCTTTTGCTCCCTGGTTTGCAAGCCCTAATTGATGAGCTCGAGGTTTTTAGAGACTTCGTTTTACTTTTGATAGAGCTATTTTAAGAAAGAAAAAAAACTTGTGGACATTAGCGCTTCTCTGAAAGAAGGCATACAGACAAGATTTGTAGAAGTTCTGATGTCAGGCAATCCCCACTCGGATCCACTTTATCTTGCCTCTTCCGTACTCGACCCCTTTGTTGCATTTGTGGTGCTTAAGGACAACATAGATAAGGCTAAGGCTGCCTTACGAACAACGGTAGAAATAATTCGTTTATTTTGATTAAAAATTTTTTGAAGAAATTTATTTAGTATAAAAAACTCGGCTTTAAAGAATCGTCCGAAGATGTTCAAGAAGAAAGTGGCTCATTATTTGGATTTGGAAGTTTTTTATCGGAAAAGGTATCTGTTGATTCGCTCGAGCAGGAAATGTCCGCTAAGGAAGGATTTTCGGATCTTATTTTCCAACTGTGTCTAAAGGTTCGGTTGAAGGAAACTCATTTGATTTCTGGTTCCAAAACAAAGAGGTAACACTTTTTTTATAAAACAGTTAGCTATTACCTACTAGTTTATAATTTTAAGGCCATGCCTAAGCTTTCGAAAATGGCTCTAACTATTCTTCCATCGCCGGCGACCTCAGCGAGTGTAGAAAGGCTCTTTTCTGGTGTAACATTCAATACCGTTGGACACAAGGGAAACACAGGACCAGAACTCTTAAAAAAACGAGTTCTTCTAAACTATAATAAGCGTTTTATTGGACTTTAATTTTCATTTTTTGGATGTAATAAAAGCAGTGTGGTAAATGTTGTTCACGAAGCTATTCACATAATGAGAACCTATATGATCTTCCTAATTTCTACCAACTTTACTGCCAACATTGTTGTGTGGTAAATCCACCGGTGGTGGTGGGAAATTTTGGCTTGACTTTTGGCCCCCCACGGCTGCCCACTTTTGGTGGCAATTTTGAAAAACCGATTGCATATTCGTGTTTCTCGACCCCGATTTAAGCGCGAATACAATCGTTTCTGGAAAGTGAAAAAAATTTTCGATTTGCCTTGGTCCCCCAAGGTGAAAAAATTAAAATTTTCAAAAATTTTTTTCAAATTCCCATAAAACATTTTAAAGGGATTCAGGGCTGTATTGGGAGGAAGGGAATAAAGGGCCACTAATCACACAGCCACTAACAATGTTGAACATAGTTTTGAATACTGGGGCCTACGCATAAATATACTCTGGTATGCACCATGCATCAAGAGTCACTTCAGTGATTTGTGTCTAAAGTATGTGGGTGCCGCATCCAGCTGCCAAGCCAAACCTGCAGCACTCATGGGGCAGCGACCGCCTTACAGACATGATTCGAGAAGACTCTCGATCATAAAATGCATAAAGAGTCTCTTTTTGCCACGGCCCATGTTGAAAAACATGGTAAGACAGTCAAAAATATAAAAACCCATTTCTTCTTCTACCATAAAGTGGCCTTATTCCTTCCCTCAATACAGCCCTGAATCCCTTAAAAATGTTTGGCGGGAATTTGAAAAATTTTTTGAAAATTTTCGAATTTCACCTTGAGGGACAGGCAAATCGAAAATTTTTCACTTTCAGAAACGATGGTAAATTCGCGCTCATCGGGGTCGGCGCCTGAATATGCAATCGGTTTTCAAAATTGTCATCAAATGGATCCTTTCAGCGAAGTCAAGCTAAATGTTACCGAAATTTTGGGTAGCCACCGGTGGCGGTGGCTGCCACACTTGCTGTGGCGGTGGCGGTGGCTATTTTGAACTTTTACCACACTGTTCTCTACATAGTGGACATTCTGCATAGTGGTCACCTTCTCGATGGTGGTCGGCTCGGTCGCTCCCCAGGGTGACCACTATGGGAAGACTCGACTGTACTTCTATTTTCACCAATACTTATTCCTCAAGCTTGTATTCAAACGCCAAAATCTTTGGCATAATGTTCGCTGTTAAAAATTTTACTCATATTTTTCTTCTTGATATGAAATGCGTTAAAACACAGTGTTTTATTAAAGTGTATTACCATGTGACCGAAAAGTTCCCGGACAAAGTTTAAAGCCAATTTTTTCAGTAAAAAAAGAACATAAATGCATTTTTTGGTATCATCAGAAAGCCCTTGTTTTCCTCTCTTGAGTAGTGTATCGCTTGTCGTTTTATGTCAATAAATTCCATGCTTTAGAATGTCCGATCTGAGAGCAGGCATTGTGCGACTTTGGGAAGAGGAAGAAGCAAAGTGAGATCGCTCGTGATCAGTGTTGTTCCGGCGCCGGCGCTAGCGCCGCGCTGCCAGCAAACAACAGCGCCGACCCGGCGCTCGGCGCCGGCGCTGGGGCCAATGAAAAATTTTTGCTCGGCGCTGGCGCCGGCGCTAAAATTTTTTGACCCGGCGCTTGCCCCGGCGCCGTTTTTAAGCAACTATGGCTCCGGCGCTGTTTCCGAAATTTTACTGTCAATATTAAAAACCCAATTTTCTTGCAACCCTTTGCAAAGCTTTCAAAGCTAGCTTTGTGGTTTACCAATCCCAGCCATTTCAGAATCAGTTGAAAGATTATTCTCACAGCTACATTTAATACTAGTGGTCATAAATCAATTCGGGTCGAATCTCATAAAATTGAAATGTTTGCTTAATTTTAATCAAAAATTTATAAACATCTAAATGTACCTTTGAATTTTCTGTAAAAATTATGAAACATTATACTTGTCAATATCAAGGTATATACCTGTCAATAAAAATACAATTTTTTTTAAATATACAGCGAAACCCAAATTTTCATCCCGGCGCCGGCGCTGGGGCAATTTATTTCAGACGGGAGGCGCCGGCGCTGGGGACTTTTTTAAAAAGAGATCGGCGCCGGAACAACACTGCTCGTGATATGAATGTTCCAAAGCAAACAGTTTCGGATGCCATCAAGCAATTTCGTGGAACAGGCCGCAATGAAGACAGAGCAGCTGTTTCACGAAATCGCTTGATGGCATCCGAAACTGTTCAAATGCATTCATGTTCTTATTTTACTGAAAAAATTGGCTTTAAACTTTGTCCGGGAACTTTTCGGTCACATGGTATAACTCTTTTAGTACACCATTGTTCACTGCCACTTGATTTTTTTTTGTTTTCACTTGCTGTTTACAACTTCCAAGCGCTCTTTTGGAGGCAAATGACCAAGGAAGAAAGTGGACCTTCATTTCGCAAAGAGGAAATTGAGAAGCTAAATGCTCTTACTAGGTCTGTTTTTGTACTCAAATATGCATTTAGTAAAATAGATACAAGCTCATTTATAAAGATAGTAGATGTTGGAAAAATTGGCTATAGCCCCCCATGCCCCCTCCCCCTGGGTACGTCTGTGCCTAAGCTAGTAGAAACCATAAGTTAGTTGACCCGTCATAATTTCTCAGGAAATTTTTATCACAACAGCTTTGATTTTCTGCGAAATTTGATCCGCCGACCCTTGGGTACTCAAAGAACAATTTTTACGGGAAAAATTTTAGACAATTGAACTAGTGAACAATCTGGTGCCAAAATATGCCTCGGTCCTGCTGTTGTTTTTTTCTAAAAGATGCTTCTGTTTCCGAGTGAACAGAGGGAACAAGGCATTTTTTTGAAAAAAAACAACAGGGGACGAAGACATATTTATGCATGGATTGTTCGCTAGCTCGACTCCTACAACTCTCAATGCACTTGGTCACAGCCATCTAAGTCATGTTTTAAATCCGGCATTAATCTTTAATAAAAAGTCATGAAATTTAGTATTGGGTGTCAAAAGAGTTTGAAATTTTCAGCCTCAACTTTGTCAAATTTACGTTGGATGTTAAAGAATGTCTTCCAGAAAAGTTTCTGTTGTTCAAGGTAATTTGAAAAAATCATTTTTTACATCTTATTGTTTTCATATTTAGGCTTGTCGCATCTATGAAGACGAACTGATAGAAATACTAGTAACTGGAAAAGACAAACCAAAAGACGAGACAGACGGAAATGTAGACCAGAGGAAGCTCTACTCTCTGTATCTTAAATTGGGACATGTTAATCTGTTGGCACAGGACTTTGCTAGAGGCTAGTTTAAACTTGATTAACAAACTTGAATAATGGTTCTTATCTGTGGTTATGAACATGCGGGAGTCGCACTATAGTGGGATCGCACTATAGCGGGTTTCTTTCACCAAACTTTTGTGTTATAGAAGGATCTTGCATAAAAACATTCTGAGCCCGGCCATAACAAACTAAACTTTATCCATAGATCAAACATAATAATTAAAATACAATCAAACAATCGGAAAAAATTCTGTAAGTTGGCTTTGTTTTTGTTTCTTCTGGCGCACCTATACAAATATTCGTCTAATTGGTCAAGCGGAAACAAGCGGGAAACAGCGGAAAATAAATTTAAACTGCTCCAAAACAAATAAATAACTTCTTTCGTTGCAAGACATTAAATTTCAAATAATTTTTTTTAAATTCGCATTATACCGGGATGAAATTTCTTACAGGAGACCGGCCACAGTGTCGCACTATAGCGGGTGTCGCACTGTAGCGGGTCGCACTATATTGGGAGTAAATTTTGTGGGGTTTCTTTGCTGGCCAACCAAATCAGTCTCAGGGTCGCACTATAGCGGGAGTCGCACTATAGTGGGATCGCACTATAGTGGGACTCGACTGTACCCTCAAAAGGCCCAATTTTCGTGACGACTAATCACGGTGAGGTACTGTTTTTTCTTTCGGCTGTTGAGCTGTGAATTTATTTATTGCAGCATATTTTCATGCTCTAAAGCTCTGTGTCTGGGCTTTCTAACAGTATATCGCTTGCTTATATTCGGAAAAATGACCATGGGTGAATATTCAAAAGAATCAATAAAAGCCGTTTTTAAAATTTACATCTCTACGGAAAACATAAGTGCCTCGAGTTTTTAAACAAAACTTTTCAGAAAATTAGGTCAAAAATGGTCGCTAATGGAAGATGGTCTAGCAATGGTGTATAAGTAGTTCTTTCCGGTCACTGTCTATTATTCATTCCAAAAAAGGTCGGAAAAAAGCAGTGGATCGAGAAGTCAGAACTAACCGAGCTGCAGACCACCCCCTATTCCAATAAGGGGGGCATATTTACTGTTCGGCAACAAACCCACCAACGAAATATACACCCTGAAAAAATTTCTGATCTTTATAATTTTTAAATCTTAACTTTTGCAGCTCTATCAGCCTACCAAAAAGCTTACAATTTGAACGAGGATGAGTTCTGGAAGGATGCCAGTGGACTTTACGGTCTTGCACTCACCTATTTCCACTTCCGTGCTTATCAGCCGTAAGCTTTTTCCATAAAAATTTCAAAATTTACTTAATAAAAAAATTCCTGCTCATTTGTTTTTTCGATTAAATTTAAGTGGAAACACGTTCTGACCTCTTAAAAATTTCGAACGGTCAAAATCACAAAAACAAAGAAACATAGAATGAAAAAGTTGTTATGATTCACTTACCAGCTAAACTTGTCCAATGCCTAAAATATTTGGCTGTGAATAAGCTTTCTTTGTCTACTTATTTCAAAGCTAGTCTATTTCTTATTTTTGTGGTCAAATTTCACACATTTGTACAACATTCTGCACATTTGAGCAGTCAACAATGTTTTTCAGATTGTAGCAAATGTCGAAATTTCATCAGAAACAAGTGAAAATTTTTTGTCAGTTTTTTTTATTTATTTCAATCAATTTTTCCATCTGTACCTGTTCATCGAAAAAAAATTATATTAACAAAAAAACTGTGCGATTGCTAATGGGTAATATTTAATTCTGCCCGCTAATTTCTGAAAATCGCCCGCTAATAATTGAAATTAAAGCTATTTTGCTACCAGACCGTGACCAGACTTGTTGTGGCCAGACTTGTTGGGTTAGAGATGCGCGCACTCACTTGCCTTAGACAGGATTCCGAGCAAGACTCTTGATCGAAAAATTCTTGGAGAAAAGATTTCGAAAAGGGTAATATTTAATTCTGTTCGCTAATTTCTGAAAATTGCCCGCTAATATTATAGTTGCATTTTTCTCTACATGTTTATGCCAATTTTTTAAACTTTTTAACATCATCGTGTAGCGCAAGATTTCAGCTTTCTAACGAGCTATCAAACTCAATTGAATTATTTCAGAAATGATAAGATTTAGGGGTTTGAAAAAAGTAGGTGTTGTTTCGTCTCAACCACAAAATATCAAATTTCTGAAATCAGTCAATAAAGTTCGATGGCTCGTTAGAAAGATTGAGATATTGGGCTACACGATAATGTTTAAGTTTTAACAAATTCAAAGCAAAATGTAGAGAAAATGCAAATAAATTAGCAGGCATTTTTCAGAAATTAGCAAGCATTTCAGAAATTAGCGAGCAAAATTAAATACCACCCATTGTTAATTGGTCATTTCACTCAAGCAATTTGGCTTAGAAATAATGTCGTATATAGTAGTAAATCACGAGATGGTGCATTCTATTTGTCCAGCCTGGAAACATGTGTTTTGGCTTAGCTTTCACAAATTGTTTTTCTGTTTCATTTATTAGTGTTGCACCAGCATTTGGTTAAGCGACATTTAATAGGTCCAAAATTTTTGCTTTTTTTTTTTCTAAATGTGGTAACTTCGGGCATTTATCGTGCTGATTAAAACTTTCTTTAGATGAGCATACTTATTGATGGCAATGAGAATTAGACAAAATTCAAATGCGCGCGGGACACTTTTTTTTTATTCCAACATTATTTTTTCGATCATTTTTATGTACAGTCGACGCTCCATATAACGAACCCCTGTGGCTGGTCCCCAGAAGATTCGTTATATCGAGCGTCGACTATAATAACATTAATGATCAAAAATAACAGAGCAGAAACGGGGATCAAGCCTGACACCGACAAAATCTACACACATCCACACACACATACCTGCACGGGCGCCGGCGCCAGCTAAAAAATCTCAACATTCGGGCGCCGGCGCCACTTCAGCTGCGGCGCCGGCGCCCGAATGTTGAGATTTTTCAGCTGTCTTGACAATCTTTTAGTTAATTCAAAATTTTCTCAGATTTTGTTGCAGACAAGTTATGGTTAATGTTATAGTAAATTTTTATTTTTTATGTTGATCACATGTAAATCACAAAATTTCTTTACCGTTTTTTGCTTTTTTTTGATGTTCTCCACCATTTGATGAAGATAGTTATCCACTATTTCCTCGACTCGTTGTTCACTGTTTCCAAAGATTGCCTCTCCTGCTTGATCAGCTGTGATTGAAATTCCAAAGAAGGCAATAAATTTGAAAAATAGTTCTTTTCCGGATTTTACTCCGCAGTGGTGTAAGAACTTGCGCCAAATAACCTTAACTCAATATTTTTGAAAAAGTTATTCGCATTTCAAGTCTTTGTTACATTCTATTATTTTATTTACAGAAATGGCTTGTTTCTAGCTAATTTCTCTTTTGGGCGTCGGCGCCGATTTTTAGTAGACCCGGCGCATGGGTCGGCGCACGGCGCCGATTTTTCTCAGCGTGCAGGTATGCACACACATATACCACTTAGCCATCTAGGCCATTTGTATTAAACTTGCTTTTTATTTTGATATACCATCAATACATAATTCGAAAAGTATTTTTGAAGTTAAAAAAGTGTCCCGCGCGCATTTCAATTTGACAAATTCTCATTGTCATCAACAAGTATGGTCCTTTAAAGTACACTATACCGCATAGCTGAAAATTTTTCAAATCATTTTTTAACGTTGTTACAATAACCTTCGGGGGCACAGAAGAGTTAAAAAATTAGAGATGCGCGCACACACATACCTTAGGCATGAATCCGAGTATAACTCCTTACTGAATATATTTTAAGAGTCTTTTTGCCGGAACTTATACGGTCCCCCCATACCCGGATTTTTAAAAAGTGACCCAAAACCACTTCCAAACTCATTTTTTCTGCTCAACAAGATACGAGAAGAATTTCTAAACACTTTCTGAACAAAAAAATTGAATTTTGTAAAAAAATTTTGCCTCCCACCCCTCAGCAGTAGGTGGCCTTTTTGGGGTATTTTAGGGACATTTTTGGGTGATTTATCACATTTTTTCTTGCTGGAGCTGGGCAAAAAAAGGTAAAGTAAAGGTACCCAAACCAAATATCAAAGATTTAAGGTATGTTTGGCCGCTTCGCGGCCAAAGACCCAACTTGCTCCTCATTTCAAGGGAGGAGTAAGGGGTATATATACACCTTCATGGATATACCCTCCCCCTCCCTTGCAATGAGGAGCAAAGTTGGGTCTTTGGCCGCGAAGCACAAACATAAATCTTTGATATTTGGTTTGGGTATCTTCTATTGATCAAAGGCATTTATAGAGTCTTTTTGCCCAGCTCCAGCAAGAGGGGTGGGAGGCAAAATTTTTTGATAAAATTCAATTTTTTGTTCAGAAAGTGTTTAGAAATGCTTCTCGTATCTTGTTGAGCAGAAAAAATGAGTTTGGAATTGGTTTTGGGTCACTTTTTGAAAAATCCGGGTATGGGGGAACCGTATAAGTTCTTTTTTGCCTAGCTTCAGTCAAAAAAACATGGTATACAGTCAAACCTGGCTAACCCGTTACTCCAGTAACACGTCACCCCCGCTAACCCGTCACTTCAAAAAATTTGGTTGAGAAAGAAATTCCACTAATCTTACCCCCATTAACCCGTCACCACTGTTAACCCGTCACCCTCCGTCCACAATCAACAAAGAAAATTACCCTTGATAAGCCGTCACCTAGCATATTGTGGAAAAGTTTTCAAATTTCCGCCGACTTTTTTTAACCTTTTGTGTTTCATCGTCATTGTTCTTCAATCTGTGTGAACAGCGACGCCTTGGATTAGGTCTTTTATCAAGAGCCAAGGAAGTCGCAGAAGCAAAGTAGGATCAATGACTTCTTCCTTACTGTTTAGCGTCTGATTTGGGTGGTTGAATTGTTAGTTGCTCGAATAAACGATTCTTATCGATACTTGCTCTTTGTAATCCTACACCCTCGGTAAACCGTCACCCTGGCTCAAGTTGGCCCCCAGGGGTGACGGGTTAGCCAGGTTTGACTGTAATACCAATCAACCAACCACTTTTTGACCATCCGCATACCCTTTTAGGCTAAAGTTGTTTGGTAAAGGTAAAAAGTCCCTCAAGGTAAAAAGTCAAAATTTTAGTGAATTTTTTTGTAAAAAATGCTCTTCCTCGCCTTTATCAGCATGTTAAAGAGGCTAAAACGTCAAAAAAAAGACGAATTTGGGCCAGGCAAAATATTTTTACCAAAGATTTTGTCACGTTTGCTTTACTCTTATGCATATTCTAACATTTTATACTCCATACTTTATTTTTCGGTGGTTTATTTACTGAAGGGTCAATTCAGTGCTGACTCTATCCACTTTAGTCACTATCATTTTTGATCAACTATATTTTTGTTCTTTGTGTTGTTTATTTTTCAACATTTCTAAAATCTTCTTGCATCAACATTCATATGCCACACACAAATTAGCCCGACCCCCACTAATAACCATTCAAGGACACCAAAATAGCATCAACACCAGTCAAAACATCCACTAAACCATCTTTTGCATCAGCACTTCTAAAGCCATAAACCAGCCAAAAAAGCACAAAAAGCGGAAGGGAAGCATAGAAAATGGCTGGCTGGTCCACTATCTGCTGAATGAGAGGCTAATAAATTGTTGTTTTTGGGTGGTAGTGGACAGCCAGTGCCATGTTCAGTCAGAGGAACCACTCCTACTCCTTTCAAATCGAATAAATAAAGAAGAGCTGCCTTGTTTTTGTTAGAAGCAGAGCAGACGAAAATATTTTTGGTTGTTGACCAACAGCTTTTTTGGTTTTTGAAAGAAAGAAGAATAGTTGGCGTCCTATTATTGAATGGGCAACGCTTTTAGGACTGTTTTTTGGGCAGTTTTTGTGTTGGCAGGGATAGGAGTGAGTGGACTTTTGGCCTTTGATTTATTGATTTGAAGGATGACTGGTTTTATAAAATAGATAGCTGGTCATTTTGAGTGTTTTTATTTTTTTATTAATATTTTGTTTTCGAGTATTTTGTCTTGCAGGACACTATGAGGACACTAATAATAACATTTTAAAAAACCATGTCTCTTTGATATCACGGCAAAGGTTTGAATGCGTGCGTGACCACACATATTTTGTCAATAATGTTTTCGAATTGTTTTTTGCTTGATTTTTTTTAGAAAATAAAGTTGTAAATTTGTTCAAAATTTTGAATCATTCGGTAACCATTGGTTAAGCCCAACGTTGCTTGACAATGAGAGATCGGACAAGTTGAGTGACTGCTCCACAACTTTCAGTGATATCGAATATAACATAAGGTTCAGAATAGAGATGGAGGCGGGACGAGACGGGACGGGACATTCCCGTCCCGACCGGTGGAGTTTCATGCGATTGTCCCGTCCCGATATCCCGACCGAAAAATTTGACCTTGTCCTGTCGGTGTCCTGTCCGGAAAAATTTTCGGTTTCCATATTTATTACCAACTGACCCTCATTTATTTGAATTTGACCCTTGTCCGTCGGATTCCGTCCCGGAACAGATTTGTAGGTTGTCCCGTCGGTGTCCCGTCCCGAAAAATTTTGCTAAAAATTTTGTCCCGTCCCGTCCCGGAATAGGCCATCCTCCATCTCTAGTTCAGAATTTGAAATGCAAACAAATATTAATAACCGCACGGTCGATCTACCTCGACCGCGACATCAACCAACCTCTAACTTTTGAACTATTTCACACACTATTGTCATATAAAGTAAAATATTCTTGATGTTGAAGATAGCTTAGTTCCTAAGCTACTGTTTGGTATAAGAAACATAAGAATAATACTAGAAAAAATCATCTTCGGTCACAAAAGAAATTCAAAAAAGTCGACCTCGATATCGACCAAGACCAAGCCTAAAAAACATTATTGACAAAATCTATGTTGCCAAAATTGCCAAGATTAGGAAGAGACAGGGTATTTTAAAATTGAAAGAATAAATAAAATGTTGGATACCGTATTTCTTCTAATCAACGGGCAGTCCTCAATAATCGGGCAGTCTCTAATAAATGGGCACCCTAGGAGGTGATTGGAAAATAAACGGGCATGCTCGTTTATTAGAAGAAATACGGTAAGCATCATCAATATCAGATTTCCAAGTTTCTTCAAAAAATGCTATATAAACGGTGGAGGTGGGAAATAAAAATAATTTTTTTTCGATATATTTCTACCTCCATTTTCAAGACATTTTGAAGAAGTTTTGCAATTCTGATGTCAATGCGAAATTGCTAACTTAAAGTCTTTGAGACTTTTTCACTTAAAATTGTGGTCTTATGGTCTACTAAGCTATTTTAGTGTTAGTATATGGCTAAATCATGGTGGTGTAGCAGGACCTAACGTAATTATTCTAATAGAAACCCCGGGTTAGTATTTTTCAATCCTCTAAAAATCTTGAAATTGTCAATCAAAAATAATTCTAACTCTGAAATCTTAGTCAAAAAATAGGGGGGGGTGGTGATACTATTAGAGACGGGGTTTCTATTAGAATAGTTACGGTATTAACATGCCAAGGCTTGACTGTGAGATCAGTTGGTTCTGGTGCAGAACTTTATAGAAAATCAGAATTTTTCTGTTTTAATAGTAAAAATAAGGGCTAAAGTTCGGAGTCTGTGTTGTGCCCAAAAACGTGTTTTGACCACTTTTTCAGTCGTTTTAGCATGATTAAAGTGTAGAAAAAGAGTTTTTAGGTGGGGCTCGATAATTTTCAAAAAAAAAAATTTTTGACCGAAAATTGACTTTTTGACCAAAATTTTCATTTTTTCATTTTTGTAGTTTTTCTATGTTGCAGTTTTATCGGTCGAACGGTGAAATAATTGAGGAATTAAACGATTAGGTGTTGTTGAATGAGTTGTGTGCTTTGAATAAATGAAAATTTTGGTCAAAAAGTCAATTTTCGGTCAAAAATTTTTGAAAATTATCGCTCTATTAAGAAGAGGTACCATTTTGCCTTGGTCCCCCTATTGATTTTTTTTTCAAGCCGCGGGCATACAAATTGTGTTTCTTGAGGTTTGTTTGTATGTGTATGCCTGAAAAGTAGAAATTTTTGGGTGGGTGGGTGTTGTATGGCTGAAGTAGAAATAAGTTTTTTTTTCAAAACAATTTTACTTTTCAGGCATACTAACCCCATTTACCCCAATATTTCAAGTTTTCAGACTCGACCCCATGCCCCAACCTTACTTTAGGCTTAGGTCTTGAAGCAGCCTTTAGGCTTAGGATATATCATTTCACATACAAACAAACCTCAATTTGTATGCCCGCGGCTTGAAAAAAAAATCAATAGGGGGGACCAAGGCAAAAAATGGTACCTCTTCTTAAATAGAGCCAAATTGGCTCTATAATTATCGAACCCCACCTAAAAACTCTTTTTCTACACTTTAATCATGCTAAAACGACTGAAAAAGTGGTCAAAACACGTTTTCGGGCACAACACAGATAACGAATTCCTGCCAAAATAAGTTAATTTCACTTTCCATTTGTACCCACTGTTGGTACCGAGACAATTAGAGCACAAGTATAGCTTACCATTTTTCTAAAAAAAGACACAACACTGCCAAAAACTACTTATATCACTCTTTCTTTCTCATCAGTTCATCTCCTCGAAAACTAATATAAACAATTGATGACATTATTCCTGCTCATGCTCTTGTTTTGCGTCCTGGGAAATTCTGCCTAGACGGCAAACCCACTCAAAAAGAGCCGAATGCATACAGTATAAATGGCATTGATCCTTTTACATTCAACATGCCTCTACCTATCCGTGTGACCTTCACTACTGCTCATATATCATCACTTTTTGTTTGGATAGGTAAATCTACTAATGCATTCGCCCATTCAAACCATCTAACAACAAAAAATAATAGTTTTTTGTTTAGTAATATGTTCGTTTTTCTCGAAAAGGTAGTGCTGCTGCTCCACGGCAAGGTCAGCAGTGGTTTTTGTATCGTAGGTGAAAATAGTAGTGCTTTTTTGTAGAAGGTTGTTAAACAGATTGGAACAAAAAGATAACATGCAAAGAAAAAGATGATTTAAGATGAGTTTAAAACTTTTTTTTGGATTTGTGCCATTTGTTTGCCCTTTAAATGATAATTACAAAAATAGACTTTTTTAATAACATTTTTTGTCTTTTATTTTGTAATTTTTTATGTCAAATTATTGGAACTTATTCGGAAAGGGGGCCACATTTTTTTTGTGAAAATTCGGGTGATACACAAATCACAAATCTTTATTGTAGAAGACAAATTGCTTGAAGCCACTGCAAGAATTCCACATCAGTTTTGAATCGAGAAAGCGAAGCAAGCTACGAAGATTGAGTCCCCTCAGAACATCCATGAAGCTAAATAGAAGAAAACATCAGCACAAACTGAAGACCTATACTCGGAAAGAACAAGAATATCGGCACGATAACCCCATGCGGTGGGAAGAAAATGGTTGTCGACAAAAATGACGAAAAAGGAATGACGTATTTTGATTTCAAAAATGTGGCCCCCTTTCCGAAGAAGTTCCAAATTATTCATAAATTTGCTTAATGGCTCGTTTAGGAACCGGAGTTGGAGTTGGCGTTGGAGTCAGAGTTGGAGTATTTGGCATCGTGAACACACTTTACTCTAACTCAACTACGACTCAACTGGAGTTGAGTTGGCGTCAACTCCGACTCCGAATCAACGTGTCCACAAAGTCAGAGTTGGGGCATCTTTAAACACCTTTTATAGCGAAAATTGGTCTTTTTCGCCTGGATATCAGCTACTAATGACGGCTGCCTTGCAAATATGAATATAGTCAATCAAACAGCTTAAAAAATTGAAAGGTTTCGGCGAAAAGCGTGCTTACTAATGACATATACTACAACTCTGACTTTGTAAACAAGTCGGAGTTGGAGTATTTTGCATCGTGAACACCCCTTACTCCAACTCCGACTCCAGCTCCGGGTTTCTGAACGAGCCATAAGCATTCAGAAACAATTTAAATGTAAAGGCATTTAGCCCCATATGTGTTAATTTTTTGAATTCGCGCCTTTTTGAATTTTTTTCGTCAACTTTCTGCATTTTTTTTAAGTTTTTTTAATTTAGATAAAATTTTATGAGCAATGTGAGCAGGGTGGCCATATCGTTTTTTTGAGAAAAGGGGCGTTCGATCATGAAAAGGGGGCATTTAAAATTAAAAAGTTCCAAAAAAGGGGCATTTTATAATTTTTTACTAATACAAATTTTACTACAAATTTTTCAAAAAGGGGGCATTTGCCCCCTAAAAAGGGGCATTTAGGTCTGAAGTGGGTGTTTCTCCTAGCAAAAATTTTAAAAAGGCGAGCATCCAAAAAACTTTTAGCATTGCATTTTTTCTTAACATTTTGTGCCATTGTACGCAGCTTGAGCATTTATTAAGATTCTGTGATACAATTTTAGTGGCCATGTTCTTAAAATAAATAAATTTTGTTAGCCAACTACGAAATACCTCAGTTTTAACTTGTAAATTTGCAATATTTTACGCCTTCTTACGCCATATTTTGCGCCTATGCCCTTTCGAACTCCCAAAATCTTTATTTTGTAGCTGATAAAATCATCGGCCCTATACGACAATAGGTCCCATTTTTTGCCTTGGTCCCCCTGTTGATTTTTTTTTATTTTTTGCTTCTATTTTAACCAATTTTATTTTCTTCTTTCGGCGACACATTAACATTAATAAATTTTCACGAGTTGTTCAACAAATTTTCTGAAATAATTCTGATTTCTTGCACGACAGCTCTGACGAAAAACAGCTTCAGCAATGTACGAGACGAGCAAATTATCACTGGTTCCATAGAGGCGCTTGATCTTATGTTTCATATGAGCCCAAAATTAAAATTGGTAAAAAATTAAAATTAAAATAAAAATTGCTAAAATTGGTTAAAATAGAAGCAAAAATTAAAAAAATCAACAGGGGGCACCAAGGCAAAAAATGGGACCTATTGTCGTATAGGGCCAAAAGATCTGTGATGCAAATATTGTTCTGCTCTTTCAATTGTTTTAACATTCCCTTCTGTCCTTCTTCACCCCAACCCAATTTATTGGTGGCCTAAAAAGCGAGAACAATAATAACCACTCGTATCTTCTTCTACTGCTTGAACCAGCAATACAGACACAATATCTATTGTCTGCAATCGCCTCAATAGTAAAAGCAATAGGAGCAGCAGTCAAATGGCACTTTCCTCCTTCCTCTCTTGGCTCCTATCTCATTGTCCACTCTGCCCAAATGCCCGAAAACCCTGCCCAAACACACACACAGATAACAAGGGTCATTGCTTTCAAAACGCCAGTTGTCAGACCACCAATGTCAAGCGGACAAACCCTGTGTCTCCCCGCTTTAGTCTGTCTGATCGATCTGAACTCTCTCTATCTCCGCTCTTTTTCCAAACCCCAATTGTTATGGCTAGTCCTGCGCACCCACCCAAGCAACCAACTCAACCCTCAGTCACCAAAAAAGACACAAAGAACAGAGAAAAGAAGACCAAATGCCACCAAAATCCAGCCTTGTGTGTCTGCTCACCCTTTTTCTTTTT